>JAURVB010008688.1:0-178833 GCA_033002965.1 Piper betle | reverse complement strand
CGTCTCTGTCCACTTCCGATGTGTGGAAGAAAAGGTCCTACTAATTTGTACTATCTTGTGTGCTTCCTTTTACTTTACAATCTGTGTTGATGTCTGATCACTAATGTACGTGGTCTTACTAGCGAAAACTGTTTTGGTGCAGAAATGGGGTGTACTCGCCGAGCAAGTCAGGTCGGTCCTCAAGGATTATCCCAAGCTCAAGCTCACCCAAGGAAGAAAGGTTTGATCTCATTTGAGTATTTTTTTCATCTAGTTAAGATCTCATTTATAATTAATTAAATTTAGTTCTAATTTAGAATTGTAGAATAATTAGCTGATCATGAAAGTGACAACACTTGAACAGGTGCTGGAAATTCGACCCGCCATTAAGTGGGACAAAGGCAAGGCATTGGAATTTCTGTTAGAGTCGCTTGGTAAATTTAATTAATTAAATATGTGCACATTTATGTAACAATGTCATACAGGTAGTTAAACTGCCATAGTCATACGGCATTGTATATTAATATATAATCATGGATTGGGTTTTCAGGATTGTATAATCAAAATGACGTTTTACCGGTATACATTGGTGACGACCGCACCGATGAAGATGCTTTCAAGGTTCTTCCCTCATTTGCTTCTTCTTCTTCAATCGTTGATTTCTTCTTTTTAATATATTATATTTATATTGATGCTTAGTTAGCTTTCTTTTTCTTTTATATAATAATATATAAATTTACGAGACGTGAATATGGGTTCAATTTGTGGCAGGTATTGCGTGATAGAGGACAGGGGTTCGGCATTCTCGTATCGAAGTTTCCCAAAGACACTAATGCATCTTATTCCCTTCAAGAACCTTCTGAGGTAATTTTACATGAAGGAAAAATGAACCGTTTAATATTTTTTGACGTAATTTCTATCTACTTTAAGTAAATGCTAGATGATTTTTTTTTATTAATTTTAGGTTAAGGAATTTTTACAGCGGTTGGTTGCATGGAAGGGCTTGTCCATGAGGAGACGATCAACAGCATAGTAATAAAATATGATGTGGCCAACTGACATATATATATATATATATATATGTATATATGTATGTATATATGTATGTATATATGTATATGTATATATGTCATATATACATATATATATATATCTTAACAATATCCTGAAAAAAATATTTCGTATTAAAGATAAAAGCTTGGGCAAAAAAAAACTTTAGGAGAAGTAATGGATTTCTTCCTTTGTAATCACCAGCACTTCCTTGTAAGAAAATGTAATTAGTGTTCTCTTTCCTTCAATCGATGTATATTGAAAAGAGAAGAAAAGGAAATGTAATTATTAGCAAAGAAGTGATGTTAATATTGGTGAACTCATCTTGGTTTTTGTATATTATAATAGAATCATCATATGGTGTGGGTTAACATTGTCCCAAAGAATCTTTAAATTTTGTATTCACATTTGTATAAGATACCACTCATCTATGTAAAAACGTGAAACTATTGACAACACTTCCTCTACATACAAGTGCCCTAATTAAGGTTCTAACCTATATCCGAACTTTAACCTACGACCTAGATATTAGCACTTTTACCATAGCATAAATCGACCCATTTCGAGTGAATCTTATATTCTAAAGGTTTTTGCTTCAAAACAAACAGACCAAAACGGTCTTTAGATAAATTGGCCAGTAGATCAACAATTTGTATACTGATTTTAAACAAACAAATTCAGTTTGAGAAATTAAAGATTAATCTGCCCAAAATTATTAAGGAAAGAAATAGGAGTGCAATGGTACAAAAGGTCAAAAAATTAAAAACCCTAAAGAATGATCCCGAGATTACCTTTTCGGCCGTTCTATAGTGGGTTGTTTCACATGCCCACGGCAACCAGTGCCAATAGTTGCAAAGAAGTGATGCTCGCAACGTCTACCGTGGCCAACAATGGTATTTATTATATGGCAACAATCTTTGTATTGTTATATTTAATTTCTTCCCTTGTTTTTTTCGTTTGATGGTTCATGGTCTCCTATGTGGGGCTTGAATTTCTAACTTGAATTTGTCGTTTTCCACTCCATGGTCCATCTAGGCTCTTTTCATTCCCCGTGCCATTTTTGGCGGCTTTTGCTGGTGACCGGCCAGTGGCCCCTCAAGTTAAAAGTTGTGAGTTTGACGTTTACAACTGTACGAAGCAAAATCTACTGCAGTTCTAAGCTTTCTTTAAGAGACAAGATCTTTTTCACACAAGTTTAACACCTTAACCTACACCTTACAAAATCAACGAGACACTTACCAAGATCTTATACAAACTTTCTTTTATATCAAAGTGAAGGAATAAAGAGTTTGCAAACTAATTCAATCACGATTTTCAAAGCCTATAGATTCCAAGATATACTTAAAACGTACTCCCCAAAGCTCTATTTTATAGGCCACTAAGGCCTATACCAAAATATCAGTCATCGTGCCTTTAAAATTGCATCATCATCCATCCCAATGGTTAGTTTTTGCAATTCTGGACGTCATTTGGTTGTGGGATGTCCACCAATAGATATTTGATTGTCGATTGATTTGTCAATTGTTTGTTGTAGACCCTGGTTGCACACGAGCTAAACTTTTGCAGCCTGCCAATCTAGATTGGCAGCCAATCAATCTGCCATAGTGTCGCCAATTAATTGCTAATCTGCCGTTCGATTATCAATCAATTTGCCGATTGTCAGTTGAAGTTTATGTTTGCATTTTCCTTGTGTTTTTTCACCTCGAAAAGTATACAAGTTGGTTCCAAATCTTGTCTTGGAGAGTTCAGTACACTGAATCAGCAAAACCTTAGACTCAATGCATTTTAAGAGGACCACTCCTACCCGATGGACGTATGCTATCTTTGTGTTTTTGTGCAGGGATTTCATGTATCTAATGGAATGTTCATTAGAGTTTTTGTGATGACAATCTTTTGTCTAAACCTGTATGGTTCTTGGTATGACCATTATGGTTCTTTTGCTGATAGTATATTAATGCATTCATGGGTTGTTTTGTTGAATGAATTTGCTTGTTTCAAAAAATACAAAGTAAAAAATTATCATATCCATATTTATATAAGACACCATTCACCTTTTAACAGATATGGAAACTATGAAAACTCGTATCCTACAAGCGTGTAAGAGGGGACAACTTTCCTTAGATAACAGAAAACATCAACGTTGGATATGAAACAACCAATTTTAATTAATATTTTCATTTTGCCCATGCCATCATCCCAACCAAACATCTCTTCACGACCTATGAGAGCGAGCATTCTTCCAAGGCAAGATTTGTTAGTTTCTCCCATTTACTACATTATATAAAAAAACTTACTTTTTTCAAATATATGAGGGAGCAAGGCAGTGTCTTTGTTTCTTCTTCGATTAATTTCACTCGCATCAAGAGTTGCTTTGCAGTCGTAATATGATTTGCTTTTTCTCCACCGCCAGTGCGAACAACAATTGTCACTATCTATTTACCAATTCCTTCAATAATTTATCTTCAAAACCTCACACATTTGTGCTTGAGAAAATTCAAATAAAATAATTCTTTCATCTTTAACCAAGAGCGAATCACAATCACTTCAAAAAACCCAAAGAATTCATGACTAAATTAAAAGGAACTTACTTTATATCATGAATTACAACAATAAATTCCAGAAAACAAAAATGAATACTTGTGTAAACTACTTTATGGATGTGCTTGCTAACACCCTTTTGATCACACTTGTCACAAGCCTATGGTGTGCGACATTGGTTTGTAGTGTTCTCGATCTTGATCTCACATCAGGATTGAGATTGGCTAGTGAGAATTAGATGTAAATTATTTAGCCATTTAAGAGATTTATAACCCATAGCATATAGAACTTGCCACCCAATCTCAATCATGATGTGGGAATACTACAAACTGCCTCACCGCTCCCATGCCCACTCTAAGTGACTCCCACTTTAGGAAACTTCTCACTCTAGTCTTGTGGGCTATTTTTCTAGGCCCTAGGTCGTCCTCTCCTAGGTTGCTACCTCTCAAAGGCAACAAGTGGAGACATGGGCTAACTTTAATACTACATATTATTGGCCTTGGGTACACATTAAAATGACTAGTCTTTTTAAGAAACTTACAACTCATCTAATATAGTATTCACCACCCAATCTCAATCCCAACGTGGGATAGACCCAAAACACAACAAACTCATGTCCCATACCACATGCTTGTAACAACTTTCTTTAGGTCGACAAAGCGGATTTTGTCACACTAAATATACCTTCTACTATTGTCATTTATAAGCAAACACTCCAAGAGGTAGAGTCTAATAATGACAATACAAAATAAGAAATAGAAAAGAAAATTGACCCAAAAAATTTACATAAAAACCCCTAAAACGAGGACAAACCACAAGGTAACACTTGGAGCACAAATCTACTATAATTAAAGATTATAAAAAGAATAGAGTATTTATGCGATATACTTTAAATTCAACCTCACATACAAATAATCTCACTCAAATACAATGTCTCAAAAGTTGTGGGCTAAATAAAAGGACTGAGAATAGGCTCCTTGTTTTTTCTCTTCTGCTCTCAAAGTAATTGGATAAGTAGAGAATTTATAGAGACCAATCGTAACGTTAGGCAGTTCACAATTTCCTTCTTCAGTCAATTTGAAAAGCTTGACATCGTCAAGTGGCATTGAAATTTACATCGGTAGCCAAAATAAAACTCCTCTACATTGCAAATAATAAAGTTGATGTCCACTACTATTCAATGCCCCACTTGCCGATAATTTCTTTCACCATGTTAGGCATATGAATTTTAGATAATTTAGACATACCTTACTATTCATTCTCAATTCAAATAGTAGTTGATACTGTAGGAAATAGTGGTTTGAAAATGACATCACAAATCTCTACCTTGACCAGACTTGATAAAAAGTTCATCAGATTTGTAAGAATGCTTTGGCATCGCCAAATAAGCCCCTAAGGGCACTAACGATAATTAACACCAATCAAGTTCAAACAATGCTTGAACTTTGGCTAGAGGAAATGGCTTAGTCAACATGTCTAGAAGATTGTGAGCAGTAGAAATTTTCCTCACAATAATTTTTCCTGTGGCTATGCTCTCCTGAATGAAGTGAAGTTTAACATTGATATACTTGGTTCTTTCATGATACATCTGGTTCTTGGTCAAGTGAATAACACTTTGGCTATAACAAAATACAGTTATAATATTATGTAATAATCTAAGATCATTAACTAAACTTGTGAGACAAATGGCTTCTTTGATGCCTTCCATAGATGAAATATATTTTGCTTCAATGGTTGATAAACCAATGATTGACTATAAAGTTGATTTTCAACTAATGGCAGAATTATAGAGAGTGAAAATATAACCAAGTAAAGATCTTCTCGTGTCTAGATCACCTGCATAATCATAATCCACATAGCCAACAACATTTCAATATTTAGCCATGTTTTTGCCAAATACAAAACCAACATTTGAATTAGGCTTTAAATAATGCAAGCTATATTTCATTGGTTCCCAGTATTCTTTTCTTGGCTTAGTCATGTAATGACTGACAATACTAATAGCATGTGAAAGATCAAGTCTAGTGCTACCATAACATACATGATGCTCCAAACTGCGTTGAAATACAGTACATCATACATGGGACATGTATTCAATATCTTCACCTATCTTCAGTGAATAATTAGGAGATAATTAAAAGTGTACAACAAGAGGAGTATTGACCAGTTTACAATTCTTTATATTGAATCATCGTAAAACTTTCTTAATATTATAACTATCTGGATTGATAAACAATTTACAGGTATTAAGATCTTGTCAAATCTTCATTCCAAGAATTTTCTTAGATGTAGCCAAATCTTTCATCTCAAACTCACTATTGAGTAATGCCTTTAAATCATTAATTACATATATATTGTGAAAAGTAATAAACATATCATCCACATGTAAAAGTAGATAAATAAAAGAGCACCCATCAGAAAATATTTATTGATAAACACAATTATCATACTGAC
Source organism: Piper betle (assembly GCA_033002965.1). Taxonomy (NCBI): domain Eukaryota; kingdom Viridiplantae; phylum Streptophyta; class Magnoliopsida; order Piperales; family Piperaceae; genus Piper; species Piper betle. The sequence continues at coordinate 172,812 of JAURVB010008688.1, read as the reverse complement.
TTTTAAAATAATCATGTCTAACCGTAAAGGAATCAAACCATTTATACCATTGCCTCAGAGGAGACTGCTTAAGTTCATATGAGGACTTTCTGGTAAAACAAACTGTCTTCTTTTCTTGGCACAATATAACCATCAGGTTGTTGCATACAAATTTCATCTTCTAGCTCACCATGAAGAAAAGTAGTGTTAACATCAAGTTACTTCAATTCTAGGTTATGTAAAGCAACTAAAGCAAGTAATATGTGACTAGAAGTATGTCTAACAACAAGAGAAGATATCATTAAAGTCAATACCTTCCCTTGTTGTGTAGCATTTCACTACTAAGCGTGCTTTATATCTTACATCTTTAACACCCGGATGCTTTCTTTGTTTTTATAAACTCATTTACAAACTATAATTTTCTATCCTTTAGGCCATTTGACTAGTTCCAAAAGTTTTATTTTTCTATAGAGGTTCAATTTCCTCGTGCATGGAAACAATCCATTTGTCAAAGTCTGCGTGAGAAAGGGCTTCCGTGCAATAGACAGAGCATAGTCAACAAGATTTGCCTCATTATATCATTGTGGTGGTCTGATTTCTCTCCTAGGTCTATCCATGACAATATTATATTGATTACCTTGAGAAACTTGTGGTTCAATGTTGATAGGAGTCTCATTTGGACTCAACTCCATTGGTGACAAATCGTGTTGACTTGGAGCATTGAGTTCCAGCTCCACCTTTCATCATCAATTTCAGTGTTACCTATATCAACAGGTGAAGAAGAGGAAAGTTCATTTGCATGGATCATAAATAATTCATTAATTGAAACATCTCTCCTAATAATAAATTTGTGTATTTTGGATTTGGAAACAACAACCTATATCATTTCACCTCCGATGCGTAACCAAGAAAATTGCACTTTCTGGCACATAATTCTAATTTATCAATGTTAAAATTTGTATATTCATAACATCAAAAAATTCTCAAATTTGTGTAATTAGCAGGGTTACCTAACCACTTTTGATGTGGATTCCTAGAGTCAAGTGATGCATGTAGAGAGTGGTTGATTATGTAGCAGGCCGATGAGACAGCTTCTTTTGCCCAAAACTCCTTGCCTAAACTAGCAGTTGTGAGCATGCACCAAGCTCTCAAATAATCATGATCATTTGTTTTGCTACACTATTTTGCTAAGGCATGCGTTGATTGTGTGTTGTCTGACAATGCCTTCATTTTCACAGAACTTGTTAAAGTTTGATTCACAAAGCTCCAAACCATTATCTCTTCTGAGCCATTTTACTTTATTACCTGTCTGGTTTTCAATCATTATTTTCCAAGTCATAAAGTTAAAATGACATCATTTTTATGTTTCAGAAGATAAATCCTATAATATCTCAAACATTTATCAATATAAGTAAGCATATAATTTGCTCCACCTTTAAAAGCAACATGGGAAGGTATTGACTGTGGTTCTATGAATACTTGAGCCAAAGTTTACTCTCTATTATTTTTATAAAATGCAATATTTATGGAAATCAACTTTGCCAGTACTCTATCCACATAAATACCTTGCTTATTAAATACTGCCCTACGATCACCCAAATGCCCAAGCCTCAAGTGTCATAGTTTGTTAACGTCTGAATCTAATAGATATGATGAAGAAACTATTGCAGGACCTGCAACAGTAACGTCTTACAAAATATATAGGTTACCAGATTTGTTAGCCTTCATTAAAATAATGGCACCTTTCAGCACCTTGAAAAGTCCATCGTCAGCCAAATACTTGCACCTATTTTCTTCAAGAGTGCCCATAGAATTGAGATTATTTTTCAAATTTGAATATTGGAGAGGGTTCTAATTACACCATTATGAGTCTTGATTTTTATTGTTCCTTTCCCAACTACATTGCATTGTGCATTATTGCTTATCATCACAAATCCACCATCAATAGAAGGGCATATTTTCTTATAGTAAGTTGTTACTAGATATCTAGTTTGATTGAGTGGTCATGAGTTACCATGTTGGCCCATACACCAACACTTATTGTATGCGTATGTGTACTTCTTTGTATTACAAAATCTCTAGTTTGATTTAGTAGTCATACGTTACCATATTGGCCCATACACCAACACTTATAAATATGTGTATGTGTACTTTTCTGTATGATCCTACTACCAATAAGTTATGATGCGAGGATGTTACCATTTATTAGATTCTGGTACATGTTTATGGTTATGTACGGTATGGGCATGTTATTGTCGATTAGATTCTGGTACATGTATATGGCCATGCATAATGCAAACATGTGACTGTCGACTAGATTTTGGTATATGTATATGTTAATGACACGTGGTATGTTCCGTTGAGTTGTCTGGCACATGGTGTCATTGTATGTTCTGGCACAATATATATGATTATGTATGTATGTATGTATAATTTTAGTTGGTCGTTGAGTGGTTTCAGCCTATCCTTTTGAAATCCGCTTCCGTGAAGTTTGTACGATAGTAGTTAAATTATTAACTTTATAAATTTTTAACATCACACTTCAGTCTACCACTAGACTTAAAAAAATTGAGATGTTACAAAGTTAGTATTGAAGAAAAGCTATATATCGATGAACTTGGGAAGAATTATAAAGTAGACATGTTGGAGAAAATTATAGTCATAAAGAGTAATTGATGTAATTTAAATTTTATTCTTTGTTTGTAAAATTGTTTAAGATCCATGTGTCATCTACTAGTATGTTTATATGATCCCATGATCAGTATAATGGATAATAAAATAGCAATTATTTTGTGAAATGCTAAAAAAAGGAGATTCATATGAAACTAATAGAGAGAAACTTAGACACCTTTGAGAATAAAGTGTGATGATGAACTCTATTTATTTTGACAAATATTGGTGTTAGATGTTTGATACTATAGTGAATCATTGGATGAGACTTTCATAATTCAAATATATATTTTAGTAGATAAAGCCCAAGGATTCATATATTTTAATACTCCATGGTGGGAATAATATATTAATATTTAGAGATAAAACCTAATTTATTAGTAAAACAAAAAGGTTTTTAATAGTGTTCATCAAGAAAAAATCGGATTAGTTGGTTAGGTCTTTACCCTAATCGGATTAGTTGGAGTCTGGCCTTTCTTGTTGTGGTTCGTGTATAGTATGGTATGTGTTTGTCTAGCCTATCTTCCTTCGATGTTCGGTACCCCCATTTGGATGCTACGGGCCCGACCTTTTCTTTTGGTCTGGTCAAGTCGAGTCTAGTTAGATATTAGAATCAAGTCCCTCGTAAATCTAGTTTGCTTCCTCTGTGTGTGGAACCCTTTTTGATTGATCCTAGCCCCTATATGAGCGAGGCATAGTTCACAAGGTGGCCTCGACAGCCAGAAGATGAGAACCCTATGTGTGCTCCACTTATACTTAGTGCAACACCTTTGCACTAGCACTTAATAGATTTTTTATTAAAGTATGGGCGCAATGGTGCTGGTATGGTGCCCTTGCACCCAAATATTAATCTTCCCTCCCTTTCTGCTTTGGATGCAAAGGTGTTGGGCCAGCACCCTTGTGCCCTTATTTTGCATGCAATTTGGTTCACACAACTCTAATCTATATGCCCTACCTTGCCATTGGTCAAGGTTTGGCTTGGCAATGGACACTGCAAAGGCACCCTCCTAGTGCGTTGCACTTGCCCAGATTTTTGCCTATAAATAGATCCTTATTTCCAAGCTTTCACCATTTGGCTCTCATTGCTCAGACCTTCCCTTCCTCCCCTGCCATCTCTCTTCCTCCCTAGCTTTTCCCAACCACTCATAGGCCTCTCCAATCCAAGCCTAGGTCTTGGGGTAGGATGCTCTAAAGATACCTACCCTTGGTCCCCCTTGAGGTAAAGATCTAATCATTTTACCTCTCCCTTATGGTTGTCTGCACTTTTTATGGTGTTTTGTTTGTGCTTGTATATTTTTTATTTTGCTCATCTAGAGTTGTATGTTGTATTTTTCATGCTATTTATCTTATTGTGTTCATTAAGGATAGATCTACAACTTTAATTTATATTATTTTGTCTATTATCACATGAATGAGCATGTATGGGTGCCAAACTTGGCTAAAGGTGGCAGCTTTCATGGTCACCGTGACCTGGCCACCCTTTTCCCTAATCTTTACACCTTAATGCAGGTTTTTGTTGATGTCTATCTTTTGCACTTTTGTAGACCTACTTATTGGATTGCTTTTGTAAAAATACCACACTAACACAACTATTTTAAGGGCTTGAACAAAACCCTTAGCCATGTGATGTGCTTGTTGTGCTATTGTAATGCCCTGTCATGCTCTATGATTGTGCCCCTCAATAAGCTTGTTAAAAGGCCACCATAAGATATGTAAAACTCATATACAGACTAGCTAATTGTCTATATGAAATGTTTAAAGTTTGTTAATAATTAAAACCATTTAGGTGGTTGGATAATCTAGTTTTCTAGAGTGTGCACTAACGCAGGTGAAAACCTAGTTCTCTAACTCCAGATGTATAATTAAAAAACCTAGCTTATTATTAGCAAAATTTCATACAAGTTAACCCAGAACTTATGGTTTGTCCCGGTAACATTTTCCTATTATTTGAGAGACAATGACTGAGTAGATCTTGTGTTATGATTTTCCCAAACCAAGTTGGTAAAACCTAGGTCTAATGTTATATATATATATATATATATATAAATATATATATATATATATATATATATATATATATATATATATATATATATCAAGCTACAAGTGACTCATGCTATCAAACCTACCCAAGGAGGGTTAGCATGGGGTGGAACCGTTCAAGCTAACCAATTAAGTATTAATATTATTATTGTTATATTTTTAGAGATAAGGAGATATGAGGATAGTTAGTTGAGATAATCATGCATATATCTTTGGTGTGGATAGGAAGGTTAAGAAGTTAGAGGATTTTGTGGAAATTTTCAGTCGTCCCACCTTCTACCACTGTCGCCCTCCTTTCCTCTCCCCATCTCCCCGTCCTCTCTATTTTCCTTTTCTCATCATCTACTCTTCTCTTGCTCTCCTTCCAGTAGCTGTAACGACCCGCCCAATCCAAGCCACGAGCTAAGTGTTACTATATGAAACTAAGTGTCTCATAAAATAGTTTTTTATTAATTGTCAAGATTTAAAAACTATGACATAAAATAAAATATAATAAATGCTCGAAATAATCTAAGCCACATGAACCAAACCAAAATTCCACCGTCTTGCAAACAATCTAGAAAAAAAAAATAGTCCAAGAACAGAGTCCTCTAGCTATCCCAACTCTACCCATTCTATCATGCTCATACCTGTGGAGGCCATTCTACGTTAGTGATAAAAACACTAAGTCATATAATTACAAGAAAAAATTATTATATTCCACAATACCATTAATTCGACTTTTAGTAATTATGAGCCTATGTTTAGCTCTTAATATGCTGGAAGGGGGGCCACCCATCTAGCTACAATCCCATGTATGTGCACACACGCTACATGGCCCTTGCCCTATAGTTACCGATATTTGTTATTTACTCACCCTCTCGGTATCACTGGTGCATAATGAGCTGTCTTGCACCACTGCACCCTGTCACCCCTTTCGGCATAGGGGCAAGTATTTAATCTTTCAAGAACTTTAAAGGTGCTGCCTTGTATCGGACTGAGCCAAACCCCGGTTGCGCTCGGCACATGGTGGTCGACTGTGGGCTCAAGTCGTCCAAGACTCTCACATAGGAATATATAACATTTCGTTTAGTTGTGCCAACTTGAAATTTTGTTGAAGCACCCGCAACTACAACACGTGATCCTAATATGAATGAAACTTCTCTAAAGTCTTCCTTTTATGAGCCAAATGTGCTCATAAACTATCAAATTGATGTTTTATTTAACAATCAACAAAATTCTTCTTTATATAAAAGAATATATGTAGATTTCAAGAAGTCACGACATTAAATTTTATTAATATGTCTGAAATTCAAAAGTCACTACATTAAATTTTATAAAAAATAACGTAATCACACATAACTATATTAAACACCAATAATTTGTGTGATAACGAAAAGCCAAAAAAATTACTATTAAATTAACGCAAATGAATTTCAAACCCAAAAATTTAATAAATAAAACTTATTTGAAACCATTGTATCGGTACCCTAAAGGTTATATAATTGATAATTTATGATATTGATTTTTAAGATTTAATTTAATTAAATATTATTTATGGTTTGTTTTAAGATTTACAAAACGCTAAATAAAATAATCTAATTATTTGTTTTGGGTTTTACTGTAACCCATTAAAACTCTATTGGTATCCTTCTTCTCTCCCTCTTGTTTTTACTTCTTCATGTTAGTCATAGGCATGACATGCAAGATCCTCATTTTTTGTTTTGGGTTGGCAAATGTGGCACCAACATGCTACATGTTGCAACGCTCGGCCAGAAATGCGAGCAACGCATGGTGCTGCAAGTTATAGCCATGGCGTTGCAAGTTGTAGCACAAGGCATTGCAGAATTTTAGAGCAGCCATGATGTGCTTTTCTCATTCTTGTTTTATCTTTTCTTTATGTTAAGGATTAGAATTTTGAGTGTTTTTCTTTTCTTTTTAGATTTTAGTGTCTGATTATATTTAAAAAAAAGAAAAAATAAACTATATCATTGTCTTCTTCCTTGCTATCATTTATTTATTATCATTTGTTTATGCATCGATTAGTACGGTCACCCTTGTCTTCTTGTGATCCAAAGATTGAAAGGACTTTGAGAAACTTGTGTGCCGCTGGAAGAAGAGCACAAGAACCAATAGAGGAAGAAGCCATGCATTCATGGAGGACTACCGGAGTTTTAGAATTAGATGCACTTACTGCTTTATCTGCTCAGGTCAGTGCTTTAACTAATGAAGTTCAAATTCTTAATATACAGAGACAGGTTAAAGTTGTAGAACCAAGGTGTGAATGGTGTGGACAAGGACATTTTACAGGTCAATGTGCAACAGATCAAGTTAATTACGTAGGCAACTTTAATTGGAACAACAATCCCTATTCCAACACCTACAATGCGGGCTGGTGCAATAACCCCAATTTTTCATGGAATAATTCTTCACAATCGGTTGCTGTCTCCAATAATCCACCACCACCATCACAACATTATCAACCCCCTTCACTTTCTTTTCAGCAACAACAACAACCAGATTTGGTCCAAATGTTCAATTCCATGCAACAAACTATGCAACAATTTATGCAGAATCAGCAGCAACAACAACAACAGTTTATGCAACAAGTTATGGTGCAATTAAACAAGGAACCAAGTGAGCGACCCAAGGGTGTACTTCCTAGCCAACCAGAACAACCAAGGAATGATGGTCAAGAGCATTGCAAAGCTATAACAACCCAGAGTGGTATTACTTTACAGGAACCAGTTCAGCCCAATGAAGTTAAGGAAAAAGATGAAAAACCAAATAACGAAAATGAACTCAATACATTGGTTAGCTTACTCGGATGCAAAGGGGATCAGTTTAGTAATTCATTACATAAAGCCATAAATTCTCTTCGTGAAGAAGATATTGATGTGGATGAGATGGTTAAAATATTAGATTTACAACCAATTTTGCCTCAACGATTCAAAGTTGTGGAAACCTTAGATCTACCATTCCACAAATTGCTGCCATCAATTGAAGTACCACTTATTTTAGAGCTAAAGCAACTTCCAAAACATCTCAGGTATATTTTCTTAGGGCTTGATGACACTCTTCCTATTATTATATCTTCAGAGCTAACTATATTGCAGAAAGAGAAGCTGATTAGAATACTAAAAGATCACAAGTCAGCTATTGCTTGGACTATAGCAGACAAACATGGCATCTGGTGTGGTTGCTGGTCATTTTCTCCTGGACAGAAGTTTTTTCCATATGGTGCAATTGAAATTAAGACTGAACAAGGAGATCGATCATTTAAAGTCAATGAAGCATGGGTCAAGTGCAAATTCAGTTATTCATGATAATCATCCACCAACTAATTGAAATGAGGGAGTTCTCTTTCACTTCTTTTTCCTTATTTTTATTTTTGAGGACAATGTTTAGTTTAAGTTTGGGGGTGATGCCTTAATTTTATGCATATTTTTCATGCTTGACTCGTGTTTAGATTTAGATATACATATATATATATAGTGTAGTTTAGTGTAAAAATTTTATTATGCAATGGTATTTTAGTCTCTTGGTTCAATGATAGATACATGTGAATTAGTCTTACCTTTCTTGGGAAAACTTGATTAATTGATATGAGGGATGAACTGAGTAAAAGATTACATTTGAGAGTTGGTTCTCTACCTTATATTATTTTCACAATCCTTTGGTTTAGATGATTTCAATGAATGTTTTGCAATATGGATTGTACATGATGGTCATGACTTTTAGAATTTGCCCTAGCGACTTTCGAGGCGAAATATTTGGCTTGCCATGTTGATGGGAAATGATATAGGCATTTCTTTTTGATGAGTCTGGGCCTTTCTTCAAGCCTACCTAATATGAATTATCCTCTATACACAATTTCATGGCCTTTATTATACATATTTGTTTGATTACCCTTATTTTAGCCTTGGCCTTTTTATTGAAAATATATCTTGCTGCTTGAGTCCTAGCACCCTAGTGTTTTGAAATCGTTCTAAATTCTAACAAGGATGAAACTTTGAGTAGTATAGAGGGAAGGCATTGCGTGTTATAGAGTGGTGATTGAGTAGATAGTGTGGACTTTCCTGGCACTTTGCTTTGTAAAAAAGAAAGAAGAAAAACAAAGAAAAAAAGAAAAGAAAAAGATGAGGCAATGATCCTCCACCAGTAAATACAAGATGAAGCAAGAGTCTTCCACTGGTTTGAAAGAAAAGAGAAAAAGAAAAAGTAGTAGGTAGTCAATGGAAAATCAAAGCAAAGTTAGTTCTTATATTGGGTCAATTCGATACTACATTTAAGGAAGTTTGTGTCATATTGCTTGGGGATTTGTTGTACATGTATGTCAGGATTTGGAAAAGATTTTTAATGCTAGGGTGCATATTAGCCTCTGATTTTTCTATCTTATTTATCCGATTTTTGGTCCCTAGCCCCTGGCCCCGTTACAACCTATAAAGACCTATTGATTCCATTGAATTGGCATTACCTACATTAGTGGAGATGGGAGCGAAAGGTAAACATATTTAAGCATGTACTTGATTGTATTCTCTTGGTTGCAGATGAGAATGATAAGCCAATGGACTATCACACACACAGAGAGCTTTCTTTTGGATGTGATTGATGAAAGGGAATTTCTGATTTGATTGACATCTTGTTGACTCTTGAGGGTTTGATTGAGAATCATATGAGAACATAATGGGGACTAAGTATTTTTGTGTAGTAAAATTTTCTTTGTTATGATATTTTGCTCGGGACGCGCAAAAGTTTAAGTTTGGGGGTGTGTTAAGTGTTTAAAATATATAATATTTACCCATATTTTTAATATGATTTTGTACTTCTCGGGTATAAACATTATTAATTTAGTGATATTTTTCATTATATTCTAGTTAATTAATATTTTATTAGATATGCTTAATTTTGGTGTTTCAATGCAGAAAAAGATGAATAAATTAAGCTTTGGATTTGATTGGTCATGACACTTGGCCCCACCCAATGGCTACAATTCATAGTGTTCAATGGAGTCGAACAGTTGGAAACTTGAAGGGACATTATAATTAATTAGACTACGTCGATTTGTGAACACCCTCTTCGAATTCTTGTATCTCCACTTCTATATAAAGGGGTGGTCATTTGTTGTTATCATATCTCATCTCTTGGCTTCAGAGTGTAGTAGAAGAAGTAGTTTTAGTTTTTGTAATTCCTTTTTCTTTCATAATAAAAATTAGTTTCTTCTTTATAATGTTTTCTATTTTTATTATGGAGTAGTCTTTTATTTCGTTCTAGAGAAGAATGGAACTTAACATGATTTAATTGAATTTATTTCAACCTCTTATTCTTTTATTCAATCGGATTGTTTAAATTGTCATGTTCTTAATGCTAAGAGTAGATTGATCACCTATTTCTTAGATCATGAGGTTTAATTAGATTTCGGGAGAAATTAATTAGATTAGTCATTGATAATTCATCATACGACGAGTCTTTTGACTTGTTTGTCGTTGTGGTCGGAAGATACACAACACCGTATGCGATTGTAAGGCAAATCTTAATGCATTATTTTGTTGATTAATCAATTATCACCGGGAGGTAGAAATTGAGGCAAAATAATAGAAGCATGAAGGAGCGGGAGCCACCATGTCATATAATTATCCTAGATCGACAATCTGAGGGAATAAAAGATAAGAGGAAGATTTAATGAAGATTAAATTCATGTTAAGGGAAATTCAACTCTAGAACGAATTTTATCATTTTAACTTCTTCTTTTATTTAAAGTTATTATTTAGATTTAGTTAAGTCAATTATTTCTGTTTTGTTCTTAATTTTATTTTCTTTAATTAATTTAAGGAAATTCATCTCTCTGTGGGAACGATACTCTAATTTATCATTATATTACTTGTTTCGACCGTGTATACTTATATGTTATTGAAAATAGTGTAACATTACTCCTTAAGTATTGTGTCTTCCTATGTTAATTGTCCATAGGAGGCTATCATTTAATGGTTATAAATATTAATATTGCAATTTTTTTTGTTGGGCTAGTACCCTCATGTATCTATATGTATTGGGTTCTATAATATTTATTAAATTTTGTATAGAAAATAGTTACTATGTAAGAGTATTATTATGCATATATCTACGGGTAAATTACTAAATCATAATATTATAGAGGTGTAAAATATTATTAGGATATGTATGATATTATTTGATTATAGTTGGGTTCTTTTAGGCTATTGATAAATGATTAATCAATTAATTAGTAAAAAGAATAAAATTAATAAAGGCATGCATTTTATTTTATTGGGTAGTAGGCTAACTGTAGAACTAGAATTTTATTTAAACTAAAACATTATTAAAATTTGATAGTTGTTGAAGTGAAGACTTAGGAATCAATTGTATGATGTTGTAGTAAATGTAAGGGGTATGACAACCATTATCATATTGTTTTGTAGTTATATGGGTGGTGAACTGATTAACTTATTTATTAATTTGCAAGGCTAATTCAATTTTATGAGGTAAGATTAAATTAATTATCGCGATGTTAGCTATTCTTCTACATTATATATCTATGGTACAACTATTGTATGGGTATTTAGCATCTAATATGTTATTAAACAAATAAGTCATCAGTTTTGGGATGTGTTAAGTTATTAAATTATAGTTTATTTCTAACTATGAAAATGCTAAATGCATAAATTACTAATGAGTGCTTAGGGCAAATTAATATAGATGATTATATTTATTTTTAGCTGAATTAATAAGTTATCTAGTGACGTACAATTCTCATTACTTATAATATGGTCGATGAGGCATAAACTAGATTATTAATTCATGTGTTATAACATAAATAGCTTAAATATGAGTATATTTTAATCATTTGAGGCATTATCATTTTGCGGTTCCCATCGACATTCCGTTGATAGTTTTGCTGCTGGCGTTCTTCAGACCTGTTTTTGCTACTACCCTGGTTGGCGTTCTTATGTTGCATAGTAGCCTTCCCCTGTTTCTGTGCACGGACATAGTCGTACACCAACTCATGAGTAGTGGCTGCTTCAATCACTTCGGTTATAGTGCCTCTTGGCGCCGTAGCTACCCTACTCCTCAATTCTGGCTTTAACCCCCAGAAAAATTTGTCTGCTCTGGCCCGGGCAGTTGCCAGACTCCCAGATGCAAATCTCTCCAGTTGCAAGAAATTTTTGGCATACTCTCGGACTGAATCATCCTTCTGAGTTAGAGTGGCAAATTCCAGTGCTTTCTTCTGGACAACAGACTCAGGAAAATATTGTCCATTGAAAGCTGTTACAAATTCCGCCCAAGGAATGGACGAAATCTCCCGTTGATGGAACACAGTCTTCTCCATGGACTTCCACCAATAGGATGCTTCCTCCTGAAGCATGCATGTCGCCAACCTCACTTGATGGCGATGAGGCACAGAGAGAGCTCTAAATGCTTTTTCAGTAATGTCCAACCAGCTCTCCGCCTTCATTGGATCAGTCCCTCCAATGAATACCTCAGCTCCGTTCTTCCGGAATTTCTCTACAGTGTATCGATCACTGTCATCCCCATCTGGCAGTACCACTTGTCGGACTCACCGGTGGCACCGGGTTTGGAAGTTCTCCTCGCTCGCCCAGGTCAGCTATTCCTACCCGCTCTTGGGCGCTCCCCTGATCCCCATTTGGGACGTTACTAGGACCCGCAGCCGAATTTGGAGCTCCATTCCCCATTACCAATCCCGGTAACCTCTGCACCATGTTCTGAACCACAGAACTGGTATTTTCTGAAGCCTGCGCTAGTCCCTGTATGGCCGTCAAAATTTGGCCTAACACACTCTCAAGGTTTGTGTCCGACTGCGCAGCTTGGCTCGACTTCCTTCGGGTGCCTGCCATCTAAAATTTATTCCGTTATGGTTCATTAAATTTTTTTTTCAATGATTACTTAGGTTTATTAGGGAGTCCACTAATTCCCTAATGACATACCCTATTGGAGAAAAATAAAATATTAGACTCTTCAACAAGGTACTTGAGTCATAAGATGTGAGCTTTTGGGAAACCTTGCTCTGATACCACCTGTAACGACCCGCCATTTTTCACGATATTGTGGGCCTAACTGGCTAGGTGTTACTCAAAAGTAAAGTAATTATGTCAAACTTTTTTTATAAATAATAACATATATAAAGATCCCACAGTCTTGGACCGTTTCCCAGCAGCCACACTTATTTCTCAATTAAATAAAAAAAGGAGTCCTCATATTTATTTTGCTCCATACTCTGGATGTCAATCACCTAATCTCGTATCTGCATACCTGCGGAGGCAATTCCGCGTTAGTGATTACAACACTAAGTAGTATAATAGATAAAACAAAACAAGTACATTCCACTATTTCCTTATGTTTATTTTAATATGCGGTGGAGCGATTCCGCTATACTCCAAAACAATGCGGAGGAGGTATCCGCTGTGATCCGCACACCCCGGCCGTAGCCTTTTTTGTGGGGAGGCTACCACTACCGTCTCCAGTGCCAGTGCCTCGCACACCCCGGCCGTAGCCTTTTTGTGGGGTAGCTATCACTGCACTCGGGTGATTGCTATGCCCCGTTTGTGGGGAAGCTCTCACTACCAATTCTAGTGCCAGTGCCTCGCACACCCCGGCCGTAGCCTTTTTATGGGGAGGCTATCACTGCACTCAGTGCTATGCTTTGAACCTCACTACCTTTAGTGCGGCTATCACGCCTAGCCTTTTTATGGGGCGGCTATCACTGCACTCTAGTGCCAGTGCCTCACACACCCCGGCCGTAGCCTTTTTATGGGGCGGCTATCACTGCACTCAAGTGCGATGGAGGAATCGCTGTGCCTCACTCACCCCGGCCGTAGCCTTTTTATGGGGTGGCTATCACTACTCCAAAACAATGTCGATGCATTACAAAATTCACGTACATAACACGACCCAGTGTCGGACTGAGTCAATTCATTGACCCCGGTTGCACTCGGTGCATGGTAGTCGAATCTGGGCTCAGGCCGACCTAGGCTACCAACAAGGAAAATACGATGTTCTACCTATTATACGTACCTGATTTGTGATTACGTCTGACTGTGACCCGTGAACCCTAATACAGTAATGGGGAGGTCGCCTGGGACGGAGATGAGGGATGAAATACTCACACAGTAATGGGGAAGTCGCCTGGGACGGAGATGAGGGATGAAATACTCCCTCCTCCTGCATATATATACACTTCAACCATTCCCTCCATTAAATTCTCATACCCCATCATCCATTGGTATTTCCTAGGTTCAACGACCCCTTCATTAAATTCTCACACCCCATCATCCATTGGTATTTCCTAGGTTCAACGACCCCTTCTCCTTTTATAAAGAATAAATGACGGCTAGGGTTTGTGGAAGCACCCTTTCATCATAATTCCTTTAACCGGGTAATTGGGTAATTAACACGGTTCACTTAACCTTTTCACTCAACCTCTTAAATGGTATGGTTCACTTAATTAATGTGTTCGACTCGACTGATTCAACTAGAATCGTCCGATTAGAAATTACTTTTCAATTTAACCGGGTAATTCATACTTAACCAGCTAATGAATTTTTTTTAGCAGCCCTGGTCAGCCTGAGCCGAGATTCGACTACCATGTGCCGAGGGAAACCGGGGTTAAAGAATTTACTTAGTCCAACATGGGCCCACCCCTTTAAAATTATTTGAAAGATAAAACACCTGCCCCATGCCAAAAGGCGTGACAAGGCGCAATGGCACAAGACGATTCATTATGCACTTGTGATACCGAGAGGGTGAGTCAATGACAAATATCGGTAACTACAAGTTGTGGGCCATGTAACGTGTGTGCACATACATGGGATTGTAGCTGAATGGGGCAACCATCCCTTCCGGAATAATTGGAGCTCGACATAGGCTCTTAATCACTAAAAGACTTGATAAATAATGTATGGAATATATTGACTTGTTTAATGTAATTATATGATTTAGTGGTTTCATTAGTAGCGCGGTTTTGTGACCGTAGATGAGCAGCTTCACATTAATGCTTAAGGGTGTGGTTGGTGGTTCCCTTACCAATCCAGGTTTGAAGAATTGATGAATAAAAATTAGGCTTATTTTTATATTAGTTGAGTTATAGTCTTGACTATGGGAAACGGTTTGAGGGCTGTGGGACTTTACGTTTGCATAGTTAGTATATCTTATGTTATTATCGCATGTTATATTTAATATATCATGATTTATTTTATGATAAATAAATTCTTAGAGATATTTGCCATGTTATGATGCTTGTGCTTACATTTTATTTTTATATGCTCTGTATTTTTGGGTAGGCTAAGGCAGGTCGTTACAAGTGGTATGAGAACCTGATTTCCCACTAACTCATAATTTATGACTCAAGGACCTTATTGAAAAGTCTAGTATTTATCTTCTCTCAATGTTTTGTATTGTTAATCACAAATTTTTCACTAATAAACCCAAGTCATAACTAAAAAACATATTAATGAACCATAACGGAAAAAAATTCAATGTTTCAGATGGCAGGCATGCATAGACACTCAAGCCGATCTACTCAGTCAACTTTGAACATTGAAAATGTTTTGGCCCAAATCGTGGTGGCCATACAAGGGCTAGCGCAAGCTTTAGCAAATACTAACTCTGTTGTTCAAAATATTGTCCAGCGGTTACCAGGAGTGATAGTTGGAAATGGAGCTCAAACTCATCAATAGGTCTCAGAATAACCCCTGACGGTGGTCAGGGAGTGCCCAAGGGTGGGCTAGTTTAATGGACTTGGGTGAGCCAGGGGAGCTTCCGAACCTAGCTCCACAGGTAGTCCGACAAGTGTTGCCACTAGTTGATGATATTGATCTCTATACTGTGGAAAAGTTCAGGCAGAGTGGAGCTGAAGTGTTTGTTGGAGGGATTGATTTGATGAAGTCTAAGAGCTGGATAGACATCACAGAAAAAGATTTTAGGGCTCTGTTTATGCCCCATCACCATCAAGTGAGATTGGTAACATGCATGCTTTAGAAGGAAGCATTTTATTGGTGGAAGTCTATGGAGAAAACCAAATTTCATCAACATGAGATCTCTCCTATCACGTGGGCAAAATTTGTGGCAGCCTTCAATGGACAATTTTTTCGGAGCCCATTTTCCAGAACAAAGCATTGGAGTTCACTAACCTAGTCCAAGGGACGACTCAGTCCTAGAGTATGCTGAGAAGTTTTTACAGTTGGAGCATTTTGCACCTGAGATTCTGGCAATCGAAATGGCCAGAGTTGACAAATTCTTTTAGGGATTGAAGCCGAAATTGATGAGTAAGATTGCTATGGTGCCAAGGAGTACGATAACAGATATGATCGATTCGGCCACTACTCAAGAGTTGGTGTTCAAGTATGACCATGCACAGAAGTAGGGGAAGGTTACTTCATAGCAGAAGAATGCCAACCCTCTCAGTAACCAAAACAGGCAGCATGACACCAGCAGTAGAGCCACCAAGGTAAAGCAGAGGGGAACCTTAAAAGGAAGTGTGAGAATACCCAGCTGAGACGGTACCATAATTGCAACAAGATGCATTCAGGGAGATGCAGGGGTCCCCGTAGGTGCTACAACTTTGGGAGGACGGGACACTTGCAGATGGAGTGTTGTCAGCCTCTGAAGCAATAGCATGAACAGCCCAAGAAGGGTAAGGCACCAGCTTCTATTCGCCACCCGCCACTTGCACAACTGGTAGACAAGGGGAAGGCAAAGCTCTATGCAATTGAAGTTGAGGAGGTTGATCGCACTATTCAAGGTCCTAATCCAAGGAGTCATTGTGGATGTTTTATTTGATTTAGGGTGTACACATTCATTTATTTCATCTCAATTAGTTAAGAGTTTAGGACACAAGCGTCCACATTATCCAAGTCCTACAAAATCACTAGTGCAACGGGTGGCGGTGAAGTTACCACGTTGGGAGTAACTAACCTATCCTTAGATATACAAGGAAAACCATATGTGTGAAACTTTATCATGTATGGGCCAAAAGGGTATAATGTACTGTTGGGAATGGAGTGGGTGTCTCCACACCAGGCTTTTCTTGACTTTAAAGGGAAGAGAGTGATGAGAAAACCTTGTAATTGTGAGATGGGATGGGGGTCATTTTTTGATCCATCTTCTTGAGTTATTTGGTGAGGGTTATAAAGCCTTTATGGCTAACTTAGTTGAGTATGAGTCCAAACCCACAAAGTCGCCCATGATTCCTGAGGCAACAAAGTTTCCCGACGTGTTCCCAG
Source organism: Piper betle (assembly GCA_033002965.1). Classification (NCBI taxonomy): domain Eukaryota; kingdom Viridiplantae; phylum Streptophyta; class Magnoliopsida; order Piperales; family Piperaceae; genus Piper; species Piper betle. Next base: position 155,887 of record JAURVB010008688.1, on the reverse strand, counting down.
ATGAACTCCCATGTCTACCACCTAAGCGGGCAATGGAGTTCATCATTGTCCTAGCACCTGGAATAACACCAATTTCTAAAGCACCCTACCACATGGTTCTAACAGAACTCAAAGAATTAAAGAATCAACTAGAAGAGTTGTTACAAGCAAGTTTCATCCGGCCAAGCACTTCTCCCTGGGAGCCCCTATTCTTTTCGGGAAGAAGAAAGATGGTTTAGTTGTGTATTGACTGCTGCCAACTCAATCAAGTGACAATAAAAATTGGTCCTTACTAAGAATTGATGACCTATTTGATCAGTTAAAAATAACCGGAGTATTTTCTAAGATGGACTTGCAGTATGGTTATCACCAACTACGAGTAAAGGAGTCAAACATGTAGAAAATGGCTTTCCAAACTCAGTATTGACATTGCGAGTTCCTAGTTATTCTTTTTAGTCTAACAAATGCACCAGCAGCCTTTATGTCGCTCATGAACACGGTATTCCACACATACTTGGACAAGCTTATATCGTGTTTGTGGACTACATTCTGGTCTATTCAAATAATGAGGAGGCATGCAAAACACCTATCCATTGCTCTTCCAATTCTAAGGGAGAATCAACTGTTTGCCAAACTCTCAAACTGTGACTTTTGGTTGAAGGAGGTAAACTTCCTTGGTCATATTATCTCAAAGGTAGGAGTTCCAATGGATCCATCCAAAGTAAAAGTAGTCACTGATTGGCCACAATCCAAGTCAATCACTGACATTAGAAGTTTTCTTGGTTTAGCGAGCTACTACAGGAAATTCAATAAAGACTTTTCCTTGGTAGCATTGCCAATGACCAAGCTCGCGAGAAAGGGAGTCAATTTTGAATAGAGTAGTAAGTGTGAGGAGAGTTCCTAATCTCTGAAGAAGAGTTTAACCACTACAGCAATCTTGACCCTACCAAATGGTAATGAAGGATTCGTAGTCTTCAGTGATGCATCTTTGTTAGGTTTAGGATGCGTCCTTATGCAAGGAAACAAAGTGGTGCCTATGCCTCTACGTCAATTGAAAATTCACGAACAAAATTATGCAACACATGATTTGGAACTGGCAACAATTGTTTTTGCCCTAAAGATTTGAGCCTAGTTTGAAGTCTTCACTGTCCATAAGAGTTTGAAGTATATCTTCACCTAGAATGGCATTAACCTTTGACAGAGGCAGTGGATGGAATAATTAAAGGACTACGAATTCCCACTCTTATACCACCCGGGGAAGGCAAATGTTGTAGCGAACACCTTGAGTCGGAAGGGCAAGGTGGACAAGGGTCAGTAGCTAGCTAGACTTTGGGCTATGTAGGCAAAAGTGGTGGCTATCAACCCTATGGAGCAACTAATATGGTTTCTGGGAAATCTTGTCATTTTAAATGACTTGGTTGATCGTGTTAAGCTAGTACAAAAGGGTGATGAGGAGCTGAATGAAATGATGGAAAAACTTCTGATATCATAGCTGATTCCAATAGTGTGATCAAGTTTAGAAGGAGGTTGTGTGTACCCAAGGATGATACACTGAGGTAGAATATCCTGAAGGAGGCTCATCGCTCAAAGTTCTCGATACACCCTGGAGTTACTAAAATGTATTAGGATTTAAAGCAAACCTACTGGCAGATTGGAATGAAGAAGGACGTTGTGGATTTTATCTCCAAGTGTCAGACTTGTCAATTGATCAAAGCCCAACATCAACTACCTAGTGGACTGCTACAACATTTAGAAATACCTACCTGGAAATGGGAGTGTGTCACTTGCGATTTTATCTCAAAACTCCCAAGGACGCAGAAGAAGCATGACTCTATATTGGTGGTTGTAGACCGACTTACTAAGGCAACCCACTTCATCTCCACAAAATCAATGAGGATGATAGAATACCTAGCAGGATTATATGTCGATAACATTGTAAAGTTGCATGGGATTCCAAAGGAGATAATCTCTGACCGAGATCCCCTATTTACCTCACATTTTTGGGAAGCTTTTCAAAAGCCATGGGGACCCAGATCAAGTTGAGTACAGCATACCATCTCTAAACTGACGGTCAAAGTGAGAGGACTATTCAAACTTTGGAAGCATCTACTAAGAGCTTGCATCCTTGATTAGGGAGGAGATTGGGAACAATACTTAGCATTGGCGGAATTCACCTACAATAACTCTTACCATGCTAGTATTGGGATGGCACCATTTGAAGCCCTGATATGGTAGGCCTTGCAGGTCTCCATCGTGCTAGTTGGAGTCTACTGAAGCAGTTATAGTCGGGCCCGAGATGGTGAGGGAAGCAACTGAAAAGGTCAAACTCATTCAACAGAGGCTTAAGGTTGCTTAGGATCGACAGAAGAGTTATGCTGATAATCGAAGGAGGGACCTAGAGTTCCAAGTTGGGGAGCTCGTGTACCTAAAGACATCTCCTACAAAGGGAGTGATTAGATTTAGAACATCAGGGAAGTTGAAGCCAAGATTCATAGGATCGTTCCCAATCCTGGATCGAGTTGGAACTTGTGCATATAGATTAGCATTGCCACCAAGCTTAGTGTGAGTGCACATTGTTTTCCATGTGTCAATGCTAAAGAAATATGTATGGGACGAAGAACATATAATTATGAATTTTGAAGACTTAGAGCTACAATAAGATTTAACCTATGAGGAAAGGCCGATTCGCATCTTCACAAAAGAAATATAGACACTCCGGAATAAGAAAATTCCCTTGGTAAAAGTGTTATGGAGGAACAAAGGGCCAAAGGAAGCAACATGGAAGACGGAGCAAGAAATGTCAAAGAAATACCCTAGCCTATTTGTGAAATAATGTTTTTGCAATTTGTACTAGCACGATTGGATGAATAAAGTATAAATAAATAAACAAATAAATTTTATCTCATACAAGTTCAATGTCATTTACAAGGCTAACTACAACTAGATAATTAGTTAACAAATTTGTCTAGCCCTACCAATACTAAGCAAATAATTAAATTATAATCATTCTTTTAGCCGTTATAATATTTTCGGGGATAAAAATTTCAAAGTTGGGGAGATTGTAAAACCCGGGTCTAAAGTTTTAAAATATATATATATATATATATATATATATATATATATATATATATATGTATATAGCAAGCCATAGGTGACCCATGCTATCAAACCTACCCAAGGAGGGTTAGCATGGAGTGGAACCATTCTGGCTAACCAATTAAGTACTAATATTATTATTGTTATATTTGTTAGAGATAAGGAGGTATGAAGATAATTAGTTGAGATAATCATGCGTATATCTTGGGTATGGATAGGAAGGTTGGGAAGTTTGAGGATTTTGTGGAAATTTTTAGCATTGGGGGTTGGACGCTCCTCATCTCAATAGATAATGATATATGGGTCATTTCCTCATTCTACCACCATCGCCCTCCTTTCCTCTACCCATCTCCCCGTCCTCTCTATTTGTCTTTTCTCATCATCTACTCTTCTCTTGCTCTCCTTCTGGTAACCCTTTCAAACTCTATTGGTAACCTTCTTCTCTCCCTCTTGTTTTTACTTCTTCATGTTAGTCATAGGTATGGCATGCAAGATCCTCGTTGTTTTTGTTTTGGGTTGGCAAATGTGGCACCAACATGCTACATGTTGCAGTGCTCGGCCAGAAATGCGAGCAACGCATGGTGCTGCAAGTTATAGCCATGGCATTGCAAGTTGTAGCACAAAGCACTGCAGAATTTTAGCGCAGCCTTGATGTGCTTTTCTCATTCTTGTTTTATCTTTTCCTTATGTTAACTTGGGTTCTTAATCCTTATGTATTGTGTCTTCCTTTGTTGTTAATTGTCCGTAGGAGGCTATCATTTAATGATTATAAATATTAATATTGCAATTTTTTTGCGTTGGGTTAGTACCCTCATGTATCTATATGTATTGGGTTCTATAATATTTATTAAATTTTGTATAGAAAATAGTTACTGTGTAAGAGTATTATTATGCATATATCTACGGGTAAATTACTAAATCATAATATTATAGAGGTGTAAAATATTATTAGGATATGTATGATATTATTCAATTAAAGTTGGGATCTTTTAGGCATGCATTTTATTTTATTGGGTAGTAGGCCGACTGTGGAACTAGAACTTTATTTAAACTAAAACATGATTAAAATTTGATAGTTGTTGAAGTGAAGACTTAGGAATTAATTGTACGATGTTGTAGTAAATGTAAGGGGTATGATAATTATTATCATATCGTTTTGTAGTTATATGGGTGGTGAACTGATTTACTCAGTTATTAATTTGTAATGCTAATTCAATTTTATCAGGTAAGATTAAATTAATTGTCGTGATGTTTGCTATTTTGCTATATTATATATATATGGTGCAACTATTGTATGGGTATCTTACATCTAAAATGTTATTAAACAAATAAGTCATTCGTTTTGGAATGTGTTAAGTTATTAACTTGTAGTTTATTTCCAACTATGAAAATGCTAAATGCATAAATTACTTCTGTGCGCTTAGGGCAACATTAATATAGATGATTGTATTTATTTTTGGCTGAATTAATAAGTTATCTAGTGACTTACAATTCTAATTACTTATAATATGGTTGATGAGGTATAAACTAGATTATTAATTCATGAGTTAGAACATAGATAGCTTAAATATTAGTATATTTTAATCATTTGAGGAATTATCATTGGTTTACTTATTTTAATTTTTGGTTTGCCATTATATATGATTAATTATTAATTTATGGATTGATAAATCAATTTGTATATAACTTTTATAAATTCATTATTTTTCCTTGGTGTGTGATATTATTTCATGTCGCATTCGTGGCATTCATTTAGATCTTGTTGAGTAGGATCTAATTTAGTTTTTCTCCTTAGACTAGAGTTCACTTTTCTGCTCGCCATTCGTTTAGCTATATCACGAATTGATGTTTGTATAGCTACTTGAAATGTTGTATATTCCTTTTTGGCAGCCTTGATTGGATTGAGCCCAGATTCGACCACTATGCACCGAGCGCAACCAAGACCAAGGAATTTACTTAGTCCGACATGGAGCCGTCCCATTAAAAGTATTTAAAAGATATAATGCATGCCCCCATGCAAAAAGGGTGACACAGCATAAAAGCACAAGATGACAAATTATGCACTTGTGACACGGGGCCATGTAACGTGTATGCGCATACATGGGATTGCAGTTGGATGGGGCAGTCACCCCTCCTAGCATAATTGGAGCTCGGCATATGTTCTTAATCATTAAAAGACTTAATGAATAATAATATGGAACATATTGACTTGTTTCATGTAATTATACAACTTAGTGGTTTTATCAGTAATGCGGTTTTGTGACAACATGTGAGGAGCTTTAGTGTGATACTTAAAGGTGTGATTGGTGGTTCTCTTACCAACCCAGGTTTGAAGAATTGATGAATAAAAATTATCCTTCTTTTTATATTAGTTGAGTTATAGTTGTGACTATGAGAAATGGTTTGGAGGCCATGGAACTTTACATTTGCATAGTTAGTTTATCTTATGTTATTGTTGCATGTTATATTTAATATAGCATGATTTATTTTTTTATCAACAAATTCTTAGAGACATTTTCCATGTTATAGTGCATGCGCTTACATTTTTTATATCCTCAGTATTTTTTGGTAACCGCCGGCCAGAAGAAGGATAGATCAAGATGTCATCCTCCTTCTCAGAAGAAGGATAGATCAAGATGTCATCGATAAAGATAATGACATGCTGATTGAAATATGGTCTGAACACTCTATTCTTCAAATCCATTAACACTACAAGAGCATTAATCAACAGAAAAGGCAACCCCAAAAATTCATAATGCTCGTTCCAAGTTGTAAATGCTGGCATTGACAGTTCTTTAGCTATAATCCTTAGTTGATGATACCCTGATAGCAAGTCAATCCTTGAAAATACCATAGCTAAGGACAATTGATCAAACAAGGCATCAATACGAGCTACAAGATACTTGTTTTTAGTAGTCACCTAATTAAGCATCCTATAATCAATGCACATCCTCATACTCTCATCATTCTTCTTTACAAACAAAATCGAAGCTCCCCATGGTGACACACTAAGCCGAATAAATCCTTGATCCAACAAAGTCTGCAATTGAGTCCTCAACTATTGTAATTCTAGTGGTGGCATACAATATAGAGCTTTTGAAATTGGAGCCATCCACTTAAGAGATCAATGGTAAAATCTATTTCTCGTTCGGATGGCAACCCTATAATATCTTCCAGAAATACAATCTCAAATTCATGAACAATAGGAATAAATGATACCCCAGTTTATCTTTGTTGGTAGACATTAAGGCAACCATGATCAATATATAACCTCGATCTATATACTTTAGAATTTTGTGATAACCTACAAATCTTGATGAAATATCCCTTCCTTACCCTTAAAAGGTGCAACGTCATCTACCTTTTCTAAAATATACCTTCTTCTTCTTACAATCAATCTATGCTCCATTCTCCGACATATAATCCATTCCAAAAATCACATCAAACTCAACTGTCTGGAACATGAAGAGATTGGCTACAAAAGAACACTGTTGGATATTAACAGTGACCCCTCGTACACACAAACCCACAGTGGATACAAAACCATTAGGAGTAGTTACTAACAAAGAATGTCATTAACTCACCACTTCCAATCCTTCTTTATCAAAAAATTTGGATGATACAAAAGAATGTGGGGATTTTGCTCATACTACATGCATTAGATGGGCAAGATCTGGTGGGATTTTGCTCATACTACATACCTGGGGACCAATTCCCTAGATCCCATATCTTGGGATGAGTTCAGGGACGTGTTCTACGTTCAGTACTTTTTGACGATACTCAAGATCCAAAAGGAGGAGTTTTATCCTTGGAACACGAGAAGGGCATGTCTGTTAGTAAGTATAAGGCCCGATTCTTCACCTTTGAGAGATTTGCCTCACGTAGTTTTGCTAGTAAGAGGGAGTGAACTGCTCAATTTGTCTCAAGACTTCACATCAGGATTTGTTATGTAGTGGCCACATTCTCATGTTCGACTCTGGCTGAGGCTATCACGAGGGTCTTGGAGTGCGAGCATGCTCACGAGTCGCACCACTAGGCCAGGGTACGAGTCAGTGCAGTGACCAGGGAAAAGGCGTAGAGGCCAAGACCACCAAGTCCCTAGCAGTAGAGGCGACAGACGCACTGTGGAGTGACACTGTATGCTGCCAAGGGGCAACTGGTGCAAAAGTTCCTTTGCCAAGCCCAGTCATTCCAAGCCCAGGGCCAGTGTGGTGATGATTATCAAGAGTATCCAACCAGCCCCCAATGTCAAAGGCACCACCATGGTGCATCCCGGAGAGCCACTGATGCAAGCTTTTCATATGGCGAGACGAGGCACCATGCAGCCGAGTGGCCGAGGCAGCCACAACAACAGATGCACTAGCAGCCCCAGCAATACAAACAGTAACCAGCAGCAACCTCAGTAGTACCAACAGCGTCCCCAGCAATATCAAGAGCAGCAATATAGACCTAGAAGTAGTAGCAGCATAGAGGAATGTCTACACCGTGGCAGCAGCCATGTCTCCCCGCACCACTAGTCCAGCCTCAGGGCAGCAACGGAGAGGTGACCATTAGCCACGGGTGTAGTAGAGTGGTCAGCATGGCCAAAGAGGTAGGCAGAGTGGTCAAAGGTAGGATCAGTAGAGACATGCCAGTATACTCGTAGTTGATGTTGTACAGGCACCAATGCAGGACATGGGACAGCCAGATGGGTAGATATGGGCCGTCAACTAGAGCAACAGGGCAAGATATATCTTGCCACATCTGAGGAGGCACTCCAGGATATTGTCATTATTATAGGTACTTTACTTATCCAATTTCTCCTGCCATCGCATTGCTTGATTTTGGTAATACACATACCTTCATAGCCAAGACCCTCATCGATAGGATTGATGTGCTTATAGAGGATCTAGGCTATGACTTAGTTGTATCGACTCCCACTAGAGTCATTCTCACCACCAGGGTGTGTTTGAGGGGTGTCAATTTAGTTATCCAATAGAGCATCCTTTTGATTGCTTTTGCAATGTTGCTAATGCAGGAGTTTGATGCCATCTTCAGCATGGATTGGATGACACGACACCGAGTGTTGATAGATTCTAGAAAGAAGAAAGTCCAACTTCGACTAAAGAGGAATGTGAGGAGAAGAGGCAGAGATAGAGGAAGTTTTTCGATCTTATATCAGTGCGCCCAGAGGTTGATTGATTGAGGCTGTGAGGTTTACCTCACAATAGTTGTAGTTTCAGCCGAGCAATCAGTGGCAGAGTTGGCACAGATTCCTGTGGTCAGCGAGTTTGAATATGTCTTCACAGACGAGGTGCCTGGATTGTCTCAAGTGAGGGAGGTAGAGTTTGCCATTAATTTGGCTTTCAGTGCCGAGCCTATCTCCAGGACACCATATAGGATGGAACCTCTTGAGATCAGGGTTCTTTTGACATAGTTGCAGGAGCTTTTGGAGCAGGGCTTCATCAAGGCTAGTTTCTCACCTTGGGGCGCTCCAATCACCTTCATCAGAAAGAAGGATGACAACATGTGGTTGTACATTGACTATAGAAATCTCAACCAGGTGATGGTTAAAACTGTTATCCCCTCCCCCACTGATAAATGACTTGTTCAATCAGCTTGGACGAGTTGCAATATGTTCAAAGATTGACCTACCATCTATCAACCATTAGTTAAGAATTTGAAATGAGGATGCACCGAAGAAGTTTTTATGCAAACCCCAGAAAAAAATTAATTAGGTTATTTTCTTTACGGTTTTATAAATCTTAAATGAACCATAAATAATATTTCATTAAATTAATTCTTAAAAATTAATATCATAAATTATCAATTATTACCTTTAGAGTACTGGTACAATAGTTTAAAATATGTTTTATTTGTTAAATTTTTGGGATTTGAACCCATTCGCATTAATTCAATAGTCAATTTTTTTGACTTTTTATTATCACACAAATTGATATAATTATAAATGATTACATTTTTTTATAAAATTTAATGTAGTGACTCTTTGAATTCCACATATATTAATAAAGTTTAATATAGTGACTTCTCTCAATTCTACACATATTCTTCTATATAAAGGAGAGTTCTATCGATGTTAAATTAAACATCCTCTCAATAGTTTGTGAGCACATTTGACTCACAAAGGGTAGGCTTTAGGATCGTGTGTCATAGTTGCGGGTTCCTCATCACAATACCAGGTTCATATAATTACATGAAATGTTATATATTCTTATTGGGGAAGTCCGTATAATTACTCAAAATGTTATATATTCCTATTTGGGAGTCTTAATCAGCCTAAGCTCACATTCAACCACCATACGCCAAGTGCAACCGGGTTCAAAGAATTCGCTCAGTCCGACACAAAGTAGCACCCTTAAAAATTACTATGTGGGAGTCCCGATACGAGGCAGCAACCATACTATATGGGAGTCCCGACACGGGCAGCACCCTTACTATGTGAGAGTCTCAACATGAGGCAACACCCTTAAAAATTACTATGTGGGAGTCCCGACATAGGGCAGTACCCTTACTCTGTGAAAGTCCTGACACGGGGCAGCACCCTTTAAAATTACTATGTTAGAGTCTTGGTCGGTCTGAGCTCACATTCGACCAACATGTGCTGAGCACAACCGGGGTCAAAGAATTGGCTCAGTCTGACACGGGGCAGCACCCTTACTATATGGGAGTCCCCGACACTGAGCAGCACCTTTACTATGTGGGAGTTCCGACATGGGGCAACACCCCTACTATGTGGGAGTCCCAACACGGGCCAGCACCCTTACCAATTACTATGTAGGAGTCCCGACACGAGGGAGCAACCTTACTATGTGGGAGTCCCGACATGTGGCATCACCCTTAAAAATTACTATGTAGGAGTCTTGGTCGGCCTGAGCTCATTCAACCACTATGCACCGAGCACAACCGGGGTTAAAGAATTAGCTCAGTCTGACACGAAGTAGCACCCTTACTATATGGGAGTCTTGACCCGGGGTAGCACCCTTACTATATGGGAGTTCCGACACGGGGCAGCACCTTTATTATGTGGGAGTCCCAACACGAGGCAACACCCTTAAAAATTACTATGTGGGAGTCCTAGCACGGGGCAGCATCCTTACTATGTGGGAGTCCCGACATGGGGTAGCACCTTTAAAAGTTAATATGTGGGAGTCCCGACATAGGGCAGCACCCTTAAAAATTACTATGTGGGAGTCTTGGTCAACCTGATCTCACATTCGACCACCATACGCCGAACTCAACCGGGGTCAAAGAATTGGCTCACCCTGACACAAGGCAACACCCTTAAAATTACTATGTGAGAGTCCTAACAGGGGTAGCACCCTTACTATGTGGGAGTCCCGACACGGGGCAGCACCCTTACTATGTGGGTGTCCCGACACAGGATAACACCCTTAAAAGACGTAATTCAGATGTTGTGAAATATATTAATTGTTTCTTTTAATTATATGACTTAGTGTTTTTATCACTAATGCGGAATTGCCTCCGCAGGTATGAGCATGGAAGGATGGGTAAAGTCGGGACAACTGGAGGACTCTATTATTGGACTATTCTTTTCTCTAGATTGTTTGCATGGTAGTGGGATTTTTGGTTCAATTCATGGGGCTTAGATTATTCCAAACATTTGTATATTAAATTTATTTTTATGGATTATTTAAAATCTTGACAATTAATAGAAAATTAATTTATGAGACACTTAGTTTCATATAGTAACATTGGTTCGAGGCTCAGAACGGGCGGGTCGTTACACTTTAGGAATTGGTACAAGCATTATGAGTTCTTTATCATGCATTTTAGGCTTACTAATGCACTAGAAGCATTCATGGATCTCATAAACCAGATGTTTTAGTCATACCTATACCACTTGATATTCTAATCTACTTGAGATCTAGAGAGGAGCACGAGGCACGCTTTTGGATTATTTTGCATACACTACGGGAGCACTGCTTGTACATATAGCTCTCCAAGTGTGAGTTATGTAGGTTAGATCTCATGGCATTGGTTAACTTAGGTGAGTGGATCAGTAGCTCAGTGGTGGTGGGAAGGCCCATTGTGCCATGTCTTATGAATTCAGATTTGATTTAGGATTACTATATTTTGAGGGCATGAGCCCTAATTTGGATTATGAACCTTGTTTAATTTTAGATTGGGCTATGACATGATGATTGTGTACGTGTGTTTAATTTATTTTTATTATTATTAATATCATGCAGAGTGACACTTTGGGCCAAAGGTTAACAATCGTCTCCAGGGTGTGTAAGCCTCAAATTACTAGAACATAACGAGGAGCAAATGCAAGTACATGAAACATAATTAATTGTAGTTGTGTGTGTCCAAGGTAATGTAGGTTAGAGGAGCAAATGTTTCATACTGCACCAGGAACCCACGTGAAGACCGAGTGTTATGATATGTTTGGGCATCCAATGATGTTTCTATGTAACTTGATGCTTCTGGGTATACAAAATAGGAAACCATGACCTTATGTTTTATTTATCGCAACTCATCCACATTAAGTAATTATGCTACCTAATCTCACTAAAACAAAGTATAAGAACTGGAATATATATTTGCATTTCTTAAGAACTCAACAACTTAGCTGTATTGGGGGTGTTGCCTTCATATAATTCGGAGTAATCATCACATATAAAAGTCACCCTATTAGTTGCAATAGAGGTGTTGCATCTCTTGTGGCTCGTTGTGCTCATTCAGAAACCATAAATTTATGATCTGACCTATGTAGTATGATTCAGCATGCATTGTATGAAAAACCGGTATATAGTCCCTCTTAAGCCTCATTAAGGGTTGAGATCCACTTCCGTAATGTTTGTGTGTGATAGTCCAATAAATAGCTTTTTAAATTATAATATCATGATTCGGTCCATTCTTCAGGCTGAATTGAAGTGTTACATCTCCACCCCCCTTCCCTTTTTCTGGCCTCTCCTCCCCTCTTCCTCCTCCGGCTCATCCCCATCCTCCCCTTCTCTTCTTTCTCCATTTTCTCCTCCCCCGCAAGGAACACTTCTCTCCTCTCTTTTTCTTTTTGATTTTGGGCATGATTATGGTTTGTCTACATGTAGTTCCCCCTCTTTAAGAATGTAGAACTATGTATCATCATGTTTACTTGTAGATATTAGTGTGATTTTGCCTATGTATTGATTTATGTATAATTTTTTTTATTTTTACTTATTTATTGCAGTAAAATGCTTCATTCAGTGTAAAGTTATAACTTTGACCGCCTAATCTACCTAATAATGGTGAAATGAGGAAAAAAAATTAAGACCTTTTAATTTCTGGTTGCTTTTATGTGACCTTCTTTTGCATGCTGAATTAATTAATTGATTAAATAAAAAATAATACTTTAATTCATATTTAGTTGTAAAATGAGCGCAGTGTGAAAATTTTAAGTTAAATAATAATAAATAGTTAATTATCTTAATTAACTCAATGAAATAATATTATTTTAATAATGATAATATTTTATTGACAACCACGAGTATGGGCTGGATTCAACATCTTTTAAGTTCTTCAGATCTAAAGTAGCTACCGCAAAATTATCATTAGGGCTTGTTTAACTACTTGGCCCAACATCTCAAGTTCCTTTTCTTAATTTTATTGAGATCTTATTCTCGATCATCGTATCAAGGATCTCCAACTAAATTAGCTCCAACCTCCAAGGCATTTTGATGTTTCAGTTTAGCTTCAGACGCGAGTTGAATCCCAAAATTTTTACCATAATGCACCGGGATCTTGTCTTTATAGGTTTAATTGTTTTTACAAAATCTTATGCGGTTATCATGATGTGCACAATATAAGAGTGTTGATGTAATGTGGTATGTATATTTTCTGCCTTTGCATGCCATGTCAACTTGTTGCATCGGGGATTGTCTCCATGTCATTGCATGCTAGCAGTATGTATTTATTATGTGCATGCTCTTTATTGAGTGTATCTACACCATGCAATGCTACAGTGATGATCAGATAAGCCCTATTGGCTCCAGGCATGTTGTCATCGACCAGATTCTAGCTCACGTATATAATTTAGGCCCTATTGGCCATAGTAATGACATGTTACTATTGAATGGTTCTGATTCATGCACATGTTGAGCTCAATGATTATGATTAAACCTTATTAGCCATAGTTCAGTATGATGATGGTGATGATGGAGATTTTCTAATTTTTGCTGAGTTTATCGTGGATAATGAGTTATCTATTTTTTAGTTTGAAACATTTTTTAGTAGTTATTTTCGGACCAGTAATCTTTGATAACTAATGTATATTTATCATATAGTGTGGTATTGTAGGTTTAGTCGAAAGGACACAAGGATCAAGAATGACTCATGGGGAAGTGACTTATCTTTCTAGTGTCATTTGTGGTTTGCTTATGTTGATGATGAGGCAAATGGGCTATGTGATATGATTGCCATGTAATGTTAATACTATGTAGAGCTTGTGAACCAATATGATTAAGCACGTATGAGAGCCTTTGGGCATTTTAATTGAACTGCAAAGTTGCCATGTGTAGAAATTAATATATTGATTATCACTAACCTGTGTTTGAGTTGTTTCTTAGGCGGTACACTCTCTGGTACATAGGTCTAACCACTTTGTGCAAAAATTCTGCAAGCCTTAGAGACCTAGAACTAAAGGTAAAAATAATCCAAGTACGCTAAACCATGTTGTTTATGCACGTACACTGAACACAGAAAAATTATGAGTTGGAGTTATTGTGCTTCTTTTTTTGCTGGAAAAAGGGCCTATGTGAAGACGAGGTAACCTCCCACTTGAAGAATGTTAAAATGTGTTGTGATTGACACGAAAATGTGATGTGAATGCTTTGTGAATCTAGTGAAATGCATCTGGAATGAATCTATGAGATAAAAAGTGATGAATGAAATATTCTGGGTTTAGTTTTTTTAAATATTAAATATTTACAAATTGTGAAAATTTTCCCACGTCATAGTTACAAGGTAGAAGATTATTAGATTTTTTCCAAGAATTGAAATCTCTTTTGTAATTTGGATTCATTTAGGATGTTTTAATCACATGAACCCAGCCTTAGGAGTCTGTGCATGCATTGTGTGTTCATGTATTTTGTTTGTGCATTATAATCCCTCTGGCCTTCCGCCTTTTGACATCTATAGTGGTCAGCCCTGGTCTATGGTTAGCATCTCATTTTAAATGAGCAAGAGCAACGGTCCAAGATTTAATATTTTAATTTGATTTGGGGTCGAACCAGATTGAGGTGTTACAAATGAAGTATAACTCATCTAGTCCTAGTTTTATACTAAGAAAATGGTGGGGAGTTACTCATTGAAGGATACCAGAGAAATTTTGCCATATCTGAATTGTTGTTGGTATATTAGTTTTATCTTTGGAAGAAGTATATAAATGTTTGAGGAGTATGATGATTCTAATGAATAACATATATTTTTAAAATAAAGAGCAAACTAATTTTAAGTACTAATTTGGGTGGTGGGGATAGTAGCATATAACTTTGTCAAGTTCTAATAATGGGTTTGTCCAATGTAACGGCATGATTGCATGATAGATATATTTTGTTGAGATTTAGAATAGGCTTACAGAGTAGAAATCATTATTTTCATCAGAAACTAATTTATGCTACCGTTAAAATTGTGATAATGAGATTTTGGAGATATGATATGTTAAATTACACTAAAGATCACAATATAAATTTAAGGAAGATAACTAAATGTAGTTGATAGAACTATTTAAAATATGTGAAATTTGTATAATTATAACTGATGAAATTTCTATATTGAGGATTATCTCAAGAATCTGTACGTCATCAAGAAGAATAGCCTTAAAGCTAATAAGTAATCACCGTTAGTGGTAACCCAATTTTGCAAGTACATATTCTACAAATGTATTCAATGGATATAAATTCAAATGGGTGATAGGAAAAGCACAATAAATTTATTTTATAGAAGTCATTCCTATGGTAAAAGTATTCAAAAATACACATTGACTTAATTATCTTAATGAGAGTTAAGGTCTATTATTAGACAGTATATCGACATTATAGAGACTCCTACCTATATGAATGTAATAATGAAGCCAGCTATTGATAGAGTTATAGCTAATTTCCAAGACAAAAGATATTCATGAAATAAGATATTTAGTGCATGGCCAGAATGCACTAGCCTGATACTTCAATTTCGGTCACACTTGTAATTTTTTGCTAGACATGCCAAAATTTTAACTTTAAGTTATGAAGTACATAGACTTAGTCTATTTCTACTTGTTGAGATAGTGTATGTCAAAGTAGAAGTAGGTTAAAATTGAAAGATGCTTTAAAAGAAAATTACTAAGGACCTTTTGTCTTATCATTTCTTGTTTTGTAGGTTTTAAAAACCGGTGGTGATTATTGGAGTTTTGTGTATTGAAAACTTCTGAATGTATGTCATGTTATCATTGAATGGTTATGAAAATAAGATATTTAGTGCATGGCCGGAATGCAATAGTCTGATACTTCAATTTCTATCACACTTGTAATTTTTTGCTAGACATGCCAAAATTTCAACTTTAAGTTATGAAGTACATAGACTTAGTCTATTTCTACATCTCCAGATAGTGCATGTCAAACTAAGAGTAAGTTAAAATTGAAAGACGGTTAAAAAATTAGGAAGGACTTTTTGTCTTATTATTTCTTGTTTTGTAGGTTTTAAAAATAGGTGGGGATTATTGGAGTTTTGTGTATTGAAAACTTCTGAGTGTCATAGTGCTCAAGTTTTGGCACCATGGCATTACAGGAAACCCATTCATATGGGACATGACTTTTGGTTGTCCTTTCTTTATAAGCATGTTTTTTCCTATGAAAGCGACATCTTTTATGTACTTTTGTCTTCTTCTTCCCCACCTTTTTCTTGTGGTTTTTTATTGAGTTTTTACAGAAAAGCTTGGTTTTAAAATGGAGATTTTGTATTGATTTTGTGGTGTGACAAGAAACTGAAAACTCTCATTGTTCTTACCGTGAATTCAAGGAGAGGAATCTGTTTTATCTTATATACAAGTTACTACAGAATGCTCGTTCTAAAGGGTGGTAATCTTGTATTGAAGAAAATGTTTTAGCATGCCTTGGATTCGAGACAAACTTTCGTGTAGACGATTGGTTTATCTTCTTCAATCAAGTGTACAAATTCTAACCTCTACTGTGATTATTTTCTACTGGTAAATTTTTCCTCAATTGAACATATACCTTTCGAACATTCCTTTAAACAACTTTTTTTGTTAGATATAAATCCACAGGCAAAGATATCCTTGCAAGAAGGGTTTCTCCCTTTTTGATCACCACCACTTTGCCTTAATAAGATGTATTCAGTGTTATCCTTTCTCCAACTGATATTGATAAAATAAAGAAAACAATATATAATTAGTAACAAAGTGGTGGTCGTTAATGTTGATGAACTTATCTTGATCTTTTATAATGTACTCTTATTAATTAAAAGGGAACTTGATACTAACCTCTGATTTAAAATAGAAGATTTAATCAATCAAAATGCAACAAAAATAAAAAATTAATATCTAAAATTATTATAATTTATCTTCTCATTTAATTATGATCTATTTTTAAAATCAATCAGGTCTATATGTAAGATATCTAATTATTATAGTTCATCTTATTATTCAATAAGATTTTATATATATAATTAAAATTTGCCTATAGTATAACCTGTATTGGGCACGACATCTTGCCTAATGAAATATAATAGAAAGGGAACAACATTGCCTCACATAACTTCCAGTTTTTTGTACCATATAAATAGAACTGAATTCTTAGTGAACCTAATCTTAACAATCTTATCAATGTAGAATAGGAAAAAGTCAAGTGAAAATATCACAGAAACAGCTGGACAAGATCCTATGGATATAGGGGAGACCTTGTCTACATGGCAACAGCTAAATTAGAAGAACCACAAATATTTATGCACATCGTTTTATATTTTTTGAAAACCCAATGCAATACGTTTAATTATATAGGGTCTATGGCATTCCATTATGAAAGTTAAATTAAATATAATTAATTTTTGTATCTTGCAATAGAATAAGGTCAAGATATTTTCACAAAAAGAAATTTTCTCAGAAGAGGAGGAGAATTATAATTTACAGCCAAAATTCGTAAGTGTCAAAAAGTACCATGAGAAAACCTGCTTAAATATTTTACTTGAGCTACATGTAAGGTCTTACTTATGGAATCGGATTTGATAGAGTAAGTATTACACTAAGCCTGGTGTAGCACTTTTTTCATTGGTTTATGTCACCAAAATTAGTGGAGATTAAAGATATAATTGTAAAATTAAAAATTATAAGTAGTTAAAATTCACTAATTATAGTGATTAAGACTAATGAGTGTGTTATTACTGCCGGCTTCTTTCTAATTCATAATCTTATTACTAAGATTTTGATGTTCCCATATATTAAACAAATATAATAACCATATCTAGTATTCATAGATACAGATTTAGTGTATATATATATATATATAAAGTGCGCCATAGACCACAAATATCATTTATATACTCGTAAATCATAGGATATAGGAAAAGAGGAGACCAAAAACCATCCAAGGGGAACCCATTGGAAAGGCAAACTTCCTCGGGTAGACTGTTGTGATAACTGAGGGTGAGATCCGTTGTAATGGATGGTCCATCATCTATGATGGAGACCCTCAGAGTTCGGCCCCTTTTCCCCTTATCTGAAGGCTTCCTCTTGTATGCCAACCTCTAGTCTATGGCTGATAAATTTTGCTACAAACGTTCAAAGACAGGCATGCCCACAAAATTATTCCATTTCATTGTCTATTAAATGGATGTTTGGACCAATGGGATGACTGCAAATCATACATTGATTGGGAAAGTTCTTCCAAATGTTTCACTCTTGTTTGATCTGACCATGAAGGGAAGGTTTACCCATGGATAATTGTATCATTTCTAACAAATTTACAAGGATGGTGAAAATAGAAAAAGGAAGATATAGATTGTGTGTAGTGAACTCATTCCACTGTAATAGATTTTCAAGTGCTAAGTGATTTATTGCCCGTCCCAATCTCACACAAAATCGGGTTAGCATCTGGTAGCTCTATCATTTTTAATCATATAAATTATAATTTAATATTCATGTACTAGTGCACTAGTATTAACTTAATTTAAATGTAAATTAATGGGCTAAATTGTCCCTTTTAATTTATGGTTAACCTAAGTTAAAGATTAATAAGTACATCTCCAATAATATCTATTATATCTTATCTCATTGAATATTGGAGAAAAGACTAATTTTAATAATTTACAACTCTCATGAGAATTCGATACGAAACTAATTTTATTAATCTCATAATTTACATATCTTTAAAAGAAAATTTAGAATTTTTTCTCTTACCCAAAGGGCGCAACTTTCTTCCAATTCAGTTCAACCACCACCCAATTTAGTTCCAGATTAGCTTTGACACTATTTACAATAATATAGTCCAAATGCCCCTGCCCAAGTAGTGGACGCTTAAATCAATAATTACATATTCACGAATAAATTAAATTTTATTTGAATAAATATCAGACTAGTGATTTTTAGAATCTTACAACCTTAATAGCCACTCCATGTGACACTAACTCCGGTAGGCAGGAAAATAGGACTAATTTTATATAGATCTCGCACCTTCTAGCCATGGCGAAAGGCAAAAGAAAACTGTTTATATTATCAACCTTCAAGCTTAAATTTAATCCCTACCAATTGCTGGAAGATCAGTCCTCTCGTTTGATTACGTGAAAAGCCAAAATGAGGTGCCAAATCTGAGAAACAATCAGTAGCTTTGGATCACATGTACCGGTCAGCTAGTCATAAAATATGAGCAGCACTGGTTAATGTGAATTACAATGAGCTATAATAATATGAATATTGCTTTATGCTTAATCATTATTGCATGGCAACTACTACTGCACTTGTATCAAAGTAGGATTGCTATCAACAACTGTTTGTGGGTCATAAAGCAGTTCATACCAACTTGATGAAGACCAATAATTGGTTTCACCTTGGGGTGTAAACTAGCAAGGAGCATGACCTTTTGAGGCAAAAATGAACCATTTTCTCTGGCAGGCATTGGGCGGTAGTCACTGCTCCCAATCAAACCAACTTGTTCATTGGATTGGAAGTCATGTAATCTTGGCTGTAATGTGACCTTGTCTTTCCAGCATGCTTCCTCTTTTCAAGCATGCTCTTTTAATAATCCTTATCTGGGAAGAAGAAAACCTTTTAATAATTCAACTTGATTAGTATAACTGCAGATGATAACCTTGTCTAATCTAGCTACTTGGGAGCTTGCCTAGAATCACTTTACACAAGTTAGGCACTATATGATCCTAGAGACCATTATGAGGAACTAAGGATATAGAATAAAATAAAACAAGAAATAGAATGAAAGATGTAAATGATTGGTCGTGTTAAATATAGCTATCTTTTTCGCCGGTGTAATACGGACAGGCACAATTGCCAGAACGAAGGAGCTAATGATATCAAGGCTAACTGCAGTACGTTACATTTTCTCAGCAAAAAGTAAAAATACAAAACACTGATTGAAACTTCATTTATTTAAAAACATCTTTTTTATGGGTAGGTTACGAGAGGGAAACCAACTAAATCGAGAAGAGTTTGATCGATGGTTGGAAAATGGTTGGATTTCACTTCGCGCAGGAGTTTTGAGGGAGAACTGCAGACGTGTACTTTTGATGGAAAACTAGGACAGCATAGTAACGTGGAAAGATGGATTCCCCATCATTTGCCCATGAACTTCAATAAACAAAGCCAGGTATAGGCGCCAATAATTGGTAGACAAGAACCCCTTTTTTCCCCACCAATCAACTCATTTTCATGATTAAGCACCAACCCACTCCCAATCACTTACAAGGGTTTGCCACAAAAGGAGCCCCGCAGGTCTGATTTACGATGCCCAAAAAAAGGCTTGGGAGGAACAGATATTGGTGTTCATTTCTATACGTAAGGCTAGAAGCAGGCAGGTGTGGTCTTCCAAGCAATTTTTACTCGTGCTCAGCATGTGATCTTTCCAAGCCCTGTATTTTTAGCTTAAAAGAGATGACCTTATTCCCACTAAACCGGACCATGGATTAAGCATTGCAAATTATTAGCAGAGTAAAAAAACAATAATCACAAACCGGACCATCAACAAGATACTTGTCAACGCCAAAACTCAAGGAAATCAAGCAGCAATAATCACAAAAAATAGAGTTTTGGCGTTGACAAGCAACAATTACCTTTGAGTTATTATCTTAAGAAAGCGCCTGCTTTGGAGGGGCAAATAATCACAAAAAATATTGCCTTCGTTCCAAACAACAATTTTTCCGAGTACCTAGCCACAAAGGTGCTTTTTTCTCATGCAGCTTGCACTTCAAATGTGTACCTTCAATAACTTGCCCGTCGGTTTTAGGGGATTACCACTCTGGTTCCTACTAGTGAAAATTCATATTGAAACGTGAGCGAAGTAAATTTCACCCTTCCCAAATTTCTCGTTCAAAAAATAAATAAACATTGAACCAAATCAGAAACCGACACATTATATCCCGCATATTCCTCACTTTTCTCGCTTACAAGCACATGCAACAAAAATTAAGCCTGAGCTTGTACCATCAAACAAATTTATATAAATAAATAATTCAGTATCTATGCTGCTTCATCTGCGTTTTTTATGACTTTTCTGTGCCTTCTTAAACTTCAGTGCACTCACAGAAAGTGCAGAAAGTGCACTGGATGCACTCTTTCCTTCCATTTTCTTTGCCAATTTGATCACACTAGACATGCCTTTTCTTGCAGCTGCTTTCTGCTCTGGTCTTCGGCTAAGCATCTTGCGATCAAGGGGCCAATAAGCATAAGGCTCCAGCTTGCCCTTCTTTTTAACATTTCCACTCGCCTTCTTGCTTGTATATTCCTTCCCTGTGTAAGCCCATCCAGAATCAGATGTTTTCCTTTTCTTCAGTCGTTTCATGGAAGATTTATCCGTTGAGTAGCTGTAGGTACTTGTTTGGCTTCTGGTTTCAGTTTCATCATTCAAGAAAATGCTTTCTCTCTTCTTGGATTTATGATTCTCATCAAGTACAACCAAACGTCCTTCAGAATCTACCTCTATATCATTGTCTGGTTCTATCTTTTCCTTAAGTTTCTCAATGGATTGCAAAGCTGACCTAGTTTTTTTCCCGTCTAGCAAATCAAGTGGATCATCTTCTAATTGACCAGACAAATCTTCCGGCAAACCCTTGACAATCCTACCCAAACGCATTGACCTGGAACATAAATCATATCATCAACCAATGAGTGTCAGCTTTTTATCACTCTGTCAAGCAGCACCATTTTACAGAAAAATCATATTTAAATGGAAATAACACTGACCACTGTAATATGACAATGCTTATCTTACCTTAAAGTTGAACCTTTTGAGGTGAAACTAGAGGCAACCCTGCTTCCCCTTCTGGAAGTTGTCTTTGTTTTTGTGGGCTCCATTCCACTATTATCCATGCTTTCATCTCCAACATCAGAAAAAATGTCCGTGTGGTTCCATCTACTATACCTGCATATTAGAAGCATAAATAACATCAGAAATCAAAATATTGACAGCAAAATTAAAAACCTTACCAGCCATTTCTTCTAAGATTTGCACTATCAAGCCACAAGTGTTTTACTTTTTTTTTTTCCTTTTTTATTTTTTACTAAAACAATATGGCATTCACAACAAACTAATATCCATAGGTACAGTATGTGCTTGGATGAATCTACAATAACATAATCTACAGCAAGTTATTGGCACACAAATTTGTATGATATTCACACCTTTTACAACCCTAAAGCGAAAATGGACAATGACCATCCTTGGAGCCAACTAATGCCACTACGTGCATATAAGTTTACCTAGAGGTACTCGCCCTCGATCGAAGAGATTTAGCATCCACCTCGGATTTTGTAGTAGCTCTACGCTCTTTACGCTCCTTAATCTGCACATCATATATATGAATTGGATCATGTGACCAATTAACACATGGAGTCCAATACCATAAGATTTGCATTTTCCAAACCTTTCTGATGTTGGTAAGAAGTTTCATATGCTCATCAGGCATTACAGCTTTAACAGCATCAAGCCCGCACTTTTTCACAAGCATTTGAAGTAGCAATTTCACCTGCCAACATGAAAACATCAATCCATAACTTCCAATTCTAACTGACAAGATAAATAAAATGGAGTTGAAAAAAAAATAGAGATAAATAGTAGCAATAAAGGTCTGATTAACATTCATAGCATTAGCTGCAAAAATCATATCATCAACAGTTGTGGGCACATAAATATTGAGGACATTTAGCAGACACAAAACAAAATTTTCATGCCTCAATGTAGATGCAAAAGAAGAAAGCTAGATTTTGATGCCACTCTTTGTATGATAATAATCCTATTCGGGCTCATGCTAACCATCATAAGATGCAAACTTTCATCATAAGCAAGATGATACAATTAATATTCCTCAAATCACCACCTCCCTCCTAAGGCTGCTCATCAAGAGAGTCAAATCAAGTTTTACTTAGCCCAAACTTGGCTCGTTAGACTTCACAAGTCGAGCCAAGTAGTACTTGAGTTGCTTCGAGTTAAAACTAGCATGACTTGTAATTACCAATACTCTTCTTTTATACAATTTACATTCTATAACCAAAATATCTTTTTAACTCCAATAATGCTAGTGCATTGCCGGTCCCAAACCTAAACAAAGGAGGGTTGGCATCAAGAAATGCATCTAGTCATTACAAATTTTGTCATTTGTCATCACATAGATCAATCTTAGTTTTATTAAAGTAGGATCCATGTCCACATCACTTTTTGAGTAATCAGGTAGATGAGGGCAAAATTGAGGATGAGAACCAGAAGAATCAAAATATCTCTAAATTCATATAATTATGCATAAAAGACAATTTAATCAAGCATATGTTATTTAAAATTGTTATTATAGCATATTGTTTTATAATTTAATTAAATTTGCTGAAGAAAATCAAAGATTGGTAAAAACATTTATTCTTAATATATAATATTGAGCTCAAAGTCGAGCAAGCGCAAGCCCAGGCCTCGCTCATGTAACGTTGAGTCAAGCTTTGAAACAAGTTTTTCTTAGTTGATAGTAATGAGCCAAATCAAACTTTGAACAGACCTAACCATTCCCATTGCATCTACATAATATATGAATAAATTGAATATATCACTCTCCAAGTTAATAAATTATATTTCTAATTTGTATATCATGAAAGTTCAAACCTTTGCTTTGAAATGATTTTTCTTCTCATCCTGCCATTTTAGAAGCCCTTCAACAATGCTTCTCAAGGATTCCTGCAAGCTATGTGTTTGGGATTTGGCAACGAGTACTTTTAGGAAACCTAGGTTGGCCTGCATAAAAGAATACAATAAACAAGATAATTTAGACAAAGATAATATCAATCAAAAGAAAATTACTTTTGGACAATGACAAATATAATAAATATTTATTTAGAAAGTACATCCTACTTTTTGTAATTTCTCTGTTTTTTCTTTGCAAGAGTAAAAACGCAGACGGAAGGAGGCTGTAAGCTGCATCAACAAGCTCAGAGAACTCATAAGCCAAGCGAGCTAATCCTTTTATGGCCGCACTGATCATATGTGGAGTTTCACCAGTAAGGCGTCCAGCAACCTGGACGATTAAAAAAGTATAATCAATATAAATATTTAAGTATATCATTAGGCTAAATTCTTAAGTGCCCAGACAATAAACAATACAAATTAAGAACCGTCATACTAGAGGATGTAAGATGACCCAAAATACAGAAACAAAATTCTCATTTCCACCTTTGTGAGCAGATGCACCAAAAATGTGCCTGGCGGCAACACCAGTCAATTTGTGTCAACTAAGGTTTTGAGAAAGTTTGAGTCAATACAATCATTTAATGAGTTTAATTCTTGTCAATCATTCCAAAAGACCCCAGTTCAGCTAATAAAAGGTATACGAAGAAATAACCAAGAAAATTGAAACAAACCATGTTAAAGAAATCATGCAATTTCTCCCCATGTCCGCCCATCTCTTCATCTTCACATGTCTGGCCAATTTTAACAAGCAAGTCATATGCCTTGTTCCTTGTTTTCTTATTAGCCTGCAATGGAGTAAGTGGTTATGCAATAGTTGCATAAAAACAATGGCAGTTGAATTAAATGTAAGCATATTCATACCAACAGAAACAGAAAAATTGACATCACAAAAGCTAAATTTAGGTGGAGATTTAAAATTTGATTACAACACACCAAATAGACATGTGAAAAAGAAGCAAGTCACCAGAAATTTTGCCTAAATAAGCTTGGGTTTCGCATTCTATCATTTTTACAACTACCTTATTAGAAACAGAAAATAGCAGCCTGCCATAATCATGTAAACGAAGCTACACATTTACTATATTACTGTGCTTTGCTCCCAGCAACAAGAAAAAGACAGTTGGATATTATCTCCTCGCCAGAAGAGATGTGCAATGCAACCTTAATGGGATGCACCTCAACTCCAAATAATAGAAAAACCTAATGCAAGCACCCTCAGTAGCAAAGGTAATCTCACTTTCAATAAAAATGGCATGACATCATTAAAAAAACATAAGTAAAATTACACGCCAAAACAAATTAACCAAAACCAATGATAAAACGAGTTTAATGACAATAGACAACATTGATATGTGGACTATTAAAGAAAGTTATATAACAAATGATACACTATATCCGGAAGTATGGAGTACCTCTTTTAAAGCAAGTATAATTTCCGTGAGAAATGAAGTAACAAGTCCATAAGTCCTCTGATTTGAAGCATCCAGCATACAAAATCCAAAAACCTTATAAAAATATTGGTTATAAAAAAATTAATATCCAAATACCAAATTTCAATAATCCATTTACATTAGATATGCCAGCAGTCTGCAAAAATAAATATAAAAACTGAAGTCCACCTTAGAGACATGAACAATCAAGAAATATAAGCTGTCAAGTCTGTGCCGCTTGGCTGAGAAGTGACAAAAGGGTAATGTATCTACCATAATGCTAGTTAAGTCATCAAGCTTGCTGGAAACAAATTCTTCTCTTTCCTGACCAGAGTGAACTATCAAGTGTTAATAAAAAGGCTGCATGTCCTGATACTACAAGCAAAATCATATGGCATCATTTGACATAACTAGACAGTTCTTTGCTTGAAAGACCAAAAATGACTAAAGTTTTAAAAACAAGAACAAACATGCCTTGAGGATTTTTGAAAGAATTTTGTAAGCTTTTTTCTGTACAAATCCTTCCTCATCCTGCAATGAAATTATCCATTGTGCGATAAATAACTGTTAACAACTTGTACAAGAAGATAATACGACAAGGCTAGATATGTAAATAAATAAAAAATTTAGCATGCCTTAAGTAAGGGTTTCAGTGCAACATATAACAATTCAACTTCCTGAACCTGCAACCCAGGAAGGAGTGATATTGCCAAGTCCAGTAACTTGGTCCTGAATTTGCAGGACAATATAAGATGTCAATCACAAATAATATAAGAAGAAATGCCATCTGCTTTCTGATAAATATTTTATTTATCCATAAATAAAAAAGAAGTTAGAAGCGATGCACAAATATTG
Source organism: Piper betle (assembly GCA_033002965.1). NCBI lineage: Eukaryota > Viridiplantae > Streptophyta > Magnoliopsida > Piperales > Piperaceae > Piper > Piper betle. The sequence continues at coordinate 130,143 of JAURVB010008688.1, read as the reverse complement.
ATGGCAAAAGTGTATAATCCATGTCAACTAAGCAAGCACATAATTGATGATAACCTCCCCAAATTTGCGACTAGATTATTGTCCGTGAGATGATTAATCAACTTCATGAAAATAGAAAAAGTACTGCTAGAATGGTCATAAGAAATATGTATAAGAAACAAAGGAGTCAGTAACCTTGCAAGCAATATAGAAGCATCATTGAATGAACGATCTAAGTCCATATTTGACTGTCCAGCAGCATTCTGAGTCACATTGAGAAGGTTCCTCATGGTATTTGTGAATAATTTACGAACAAGCCTTCTATCTGAAATGGATGCAAACTCGCCAATAGTTTCCTAGAAAGACGTCAATGCTGGTTTTACGTAAACAGCCAATGGTGACCAATAATTAAGGAATCGGGCCAACATTTCACACTTATACCTGTAAGCATCCACCATTATCATGAGGAGATTGCAAAAACGTTTCTGATAGCACTGAAAAAACTCAGCAGAGCAAGCTCTTATTGCATTCATGTTTCTCAATTTTACATTTTCAGTATAGAAATCCATAGCCTTTTGCTCATGAATGCTCCTTTCAGCTGCAGATAGTTCACGACTTCCTTCCTTGTTCTGGCGGATAAGCGTCTATGCAAACAAAAAAAGAAAGGAAGTGACAAGACTCAATCAGTGAATATGAAGAAATTACAACTAACGGAAGAAGGAAGAGATCTATGAAAAAACCTGCAGACTAAAACATATTATTCCACGTAAATCAGGTTCTTCCAAAAGGGCCACACACAATTTCTCTCTGAGATCTGGGAAGTTGGCAGCAGTATCTGAAGGATAGTTGCAGAAGGCCGGTAACAAGGACCACAGAGAATAAACCAGTCCTTCAACACTCTTTGCAGAAACTATCTTCCCTTCTCTTTCAAGCTGTGGAAAACAAGATGCTATTATTATAAAAGTGTAATTTAAACACACCAACAACAAATACATTTCAGAACAAGCAACAACCTTTTCACATATCTGCCGAACATGTTCAACCCAGTCCAGAATAGAATTTGTAAAATAACTTAAATGGGCTCTGACTATGTATTGCCTCAAAATAGGAAGCAGCCACACATTTACATTGGACAAATCTTCGGCATCCAAGTTGAATGGTAAAATGCTAAAGAGTGCCTCTGGTCCCATGGCTCTGACTGCAGTACCAACACATTCATGCATCTGACATTGGACAATGCACTTAGATATAGTAAATTTCATGAGAACCCACAACTAACAATCCAATTATCCACAATTTTAAACAAAATAAATTTCAACCTATAACTGAGAACTTTTTGTCATGCCAAGTACCTGTTTTCTAAACCCCAAATCTTCATCTGGAAGCTTCTGCAATTCTCCTAGGCTCTGAACACTTCCCCTCATCAGGTGGTAAGAGGATTCCCCTAGATCAGAAAATGAAGCACAAAATAACTATGCAAGTTCCATATCAATCTTAAAAAGGATGCCTCCAAGGTCACTACTCAGAAAAACACAGATAACCTCCACTGATCAAACCTAGGGTAAGAATCCAGGTGGTTGTCATAAAAACACAAATTTTAAGAGGAGAAAAGAAAGAAGCCTTCACTACGCTACTAGCATAGTGATAAGGGCTCTTGATCAAGATGATTAAATCCCTAATCAACTAGATCAGCCACCAGTCCGATCTATGGTTAGGGTTTGGGAGAGACCCTAAGCAAGACTACGAAACTAGAATAACACTAGTTGGAATAATTCATTGATATTTCTCAAGGTAAGTACCAGGCCGGCAAGTATATGGGTGGGTAAGTGGCACGTATGTCTACTATTATATTGAAAGAAAATAAAAGGAAAATGAATGCTATTAATGGAAGACAATAACTATAATTAATATTATTAATGGGAACTAAAAAGGTGGGTTAACATATAGCTTCACCAATCCTCAAGCATTGCCAGTCCCAAGCCAGAAGAAAGGATGAGTGTTGGCATTAGGAAGGGCATCCAACCATCAAAACTTTGTCATTTGTAACCACGTGGATCTTATATCACGATTCATGTCCCACATGGATCCTCTAGATATAGATATTAGACAGCTGCTGTTATGTTGTTGGTTTGTTGTGATTGTCTTAGTAGAGATCAAGTTAGTTCAAGACAATTCAACTAAATACCAGATCCATATTGTAATAAGGAAAATACCAGATCCAATAAAAGGAAAAACCCTAATTCTTTCAAACATTTCCATGCTATTTAATCGTTGCCAAATACCAAATATCAAGATTAATTAGATGGGCTTTCTTTATCTGATTTTACAGCTTAGAATCTATGTAGAAAAAGAACATACTGACTGTAAAAAACGGTGATGGCCAAATCAGAGAAACAAGGTGGATTTACATGAGAAACTTCAAAAATGTGCCTCTTCCAATTTTAATATTTCTACATAAGGCTAAACAAGAAGAAATTAAAACCAGTAAACTATATACAGGCATAACATAGTAACTAAAAAGATGTAATTTGGATAACGATCTTCATAAACATCTAAGTTCAAAAATATGTTTACACTACACAAGTTCCCAAAATACAATAGCCTGGTGTTAGAGAAAAAGGCATACAATTTAGACGAGAAAGTAAGTGCAATACCTAATAAAAAGAGAGTTGTAAAATTGATTGATACATTCATTATTTTATCCAAAAAGAAGAAATGTAATAAGGAAAGAATAGTACCTAACTTATCAAACAGGGCTGATACAATCAGAAATGACATGTCCCAAACCGCACTATACTGATAGCTCAGTAAACTTTCCGCAGTGGCACATATTTTTCCAATGGTGGTTGGCCCAGAGCTTCTTAATGAACCATTTCTTGATCGTTCAACACCTTCCTTGATCAAAACTTCATCAATACAAGTTTCAATCAGGCCTTTCATACCTTCCATAGCAGCAAATATAGCCTCCTCGTGCTGACAGGCCAAGATTTCTGTACAAATACAAGTTCCAGTTCATTCTTCAAACTTGATTAATTTGACAAATTATAACCATACTCATGAAGAAAAATCAGCAGCTATAAGCTCTGAGAAAATCCATGACTAAAATAGTTTAAATAAGAAGAAAAGCCAACGTCTTGTTACCAGAGCTTCTCTTTATCAAATTCATAAAATATCCACCAACAGCCAATCTTGTTACCGCAGCTTCTCTTTATCAAATTCATAAAATACCCACCAACAGCCATGTGAGACTAGTAAAACAGGGTGATGTAATCATGACAACAATACCATGGCTGAAGCCACACTATAGGAAACCTAAATCTCATAAAAAATTGATGGTGATCATGTTTCCATCTTTATTTAAATTTACATATTAATAAAATGGAATTCTACAAAATAATGTTGATTAATCTTTTTAGCGTACGCATATCTGCAAATAGTCCAGTTACGATTACCGGAATCCAATACTAAATAATCATCAAAGTTACAATCTGCAACAAAAGTGGTCACGTCATTGGTGAATCCCAACTATAATTTGGAATTGAACAGATCAAAGAATCCTCCTGCTCATTTAATATATCACAGATACAATGCGTTTATCGCGCGTGTGTGTGTGTGTGTGAGAGAGAGAGAGAGAGAGAGCACGCAAGCATATATATATAGTCATACTCCCAACTTAAAGGTGCATCATACTTATTCAGCTACATTTTCTTCAATAAGCTGAAAATGCCTGCCAAGCAGACTAACAGAAACCTTTTATAGGCCTATAAATAAGATAGACAAGAATGAAATTACCTCCATAGAAGCTGAATATAGTGGGCAACTTCGAAGCACAAATCTGTTGATTGATAGAATACACTTTTCGAACACCGACAAGAAGCAATCGTGCCACACGAGTCATCTTATCAGGCGACTTCTCTTTTCAGAGGCATACGATGCAAGAGAGCACAATAGGTCTAACAATATTTCAGAACCAGCCTCAGATGATGGGCTGGAACAAAATGTCAGCAGAATGTTTATTATGTGGTTGGTAACAATCGGGTGTTGCAGTTCCAAGAGTGTTTTGAAGCGTTTCAATATGCTGGTGGCAAATTTGACTGGCATAAAAGTGAGGCATTCATTCAACGCAGCCAGAATATACAAGACCTTCAAAGCACCCTCAGAGTCTCGGGCTGAGCTGGATGATGATCCACCGGCCAATAGAAGAAGCCTTTCAAAGAGATTAAAAGTCCTTCACTTGCTGGCAGCAGTGAGGGTGACCCATGCAGACTTTTGAGAAGGTCACGGAGACAAGTGCCTCCATATCTCCTCACCTGCGACATAAAAACTCATATTCTTACCACATCTATATTCCGACAATTCTTGTTCTCATTTTTTTATGTTGTTGGCAACAATTACATTAGTCAAGATAAGCAAATGCCAATTACAGGTCTCTCCGGCTGATATGAAAGAAATAAAGAATACGTTTTTTTACATTATCCATGTTTTTGGTTGGATAATTGGAGAAAAAATTATATCAAAAAAATCTGTTCATGCATAAGAAAAAACAATAATTTTGTTTAAAATCATGACATTTCTTTTACTTTCTTGCCATCCAAACATGTGGAGGAAAATTTCAAACTTTTCATCTCATGTCAACGCTATTTCTCTTCCATTCCTTTCATAATCCTACTCCAATTTCATTCAAGCAGACGCTAACCAAGCAGACGCTAACCAAGCAGACCCATATAAAAAAAGAACAAGAAAGTTTAAGCAAGATAGAGCTCCAAACTATGGAAACACAAATCCAATTCGCGGTTTGTCCAATTATATTCCACAGTAAAATACTTCAATTCCACGGAACCATTACAACCACAAATTGAGCAAACAAAACAAAAAAACAGAATGGAATCACTCATCATCCAAATTCACCCCATACTGATTATAAGCAACACAACTGAGAAATATCGCGAATACCTTGATTGCCCTGATCCTATATAACCTTATTCCATTTTTTTTCAAGTACATGCTAACCAAGCAAACCCGTTACAAAAAAAGAACAGGCAAGTTTAAGCAAAATAGAGCTATAACCAATGGAAACACTAATTCAATTTGCAGTTCCATCACGCCAAACTATTATACTACAAATTGAAGTAGAAAAGCGGATTGGAATCATTCATGATCCAAAATTTCACCTCGGGTCGATTATCAGTGACGCAACTGAGAACCATCCCATACGACCCCGCCAAATTCAACCAGCTACCTTGATCCCCGGCCGCAAACAACGGTGGGATGCAACTCAGCCCCACCTTCATCCCTCCTGGCGGCATCGATTCCAGCCTCAAGGCCTTCTCCACCGTCTCCAACGCCAGGCCACCCTTCTGCCGCAGAACCGCGGGCGGGACCTTGGACAGGGCCGCGGAGAGGACGGCGAGCAGGGCCGGGACGACGGGGTCTGGGCCGGAGGGTGCAGAGGAGAGGCGGATGAGGGAGGCGAGCGCCGCGCAGAAGTAGGCAACGGGGGTGAGGGGCAGATTCTGGTCGCGGAGCTCCTGGGTCATGGCGCCGACGACGGCGCAGAGATGCTTGTGCTCGTCGCGGGGGGAGTGCTGGTAGCGGAGCAGCAGGGCGCCGCCAATGTCTCCGATAAATTCGCCGGAGAAATCGCCGACGACGGCGTCGCGGTTCATTGGGAGAAGCTCCTCCATGGCCAGGGAGAGGGCCGTGTGGGAATTAGGGTTTAATGGTTTTATTTTTTCTCTTCACGGTTTTTTATTTTCAGCTCGCAGACTTTTGTTTGGTCCCGGTTAACTCTGACCCTCACAATAGTAATAAAACTGCACTTTTAGTATCTTTATTATTATTATTATTATTTATTTTTATTAATAATAAATAAATATTTATCTAATTAAAATATAAAAATTTTAAAAATATAATAATTAAACGTTTTAAATATTATTAAATTTAATTTAAAATACAAATAAAAATATTTTTTACGGTAAAAAGGCACGGGTTTAAACTTAGTTAATCATAATTTTTAACTTCTTTTTAGTTAAATTTTCTTCAATTATCTTGAAATATATAATTAAAAAATTAAATAATTGTAATTTAATTTTTTATTCTAATAAGATTAAATTTTTAAAAAAATTACAATCCATGTTTAAGATATTAAATTATTATAATTTATCTTATTATTAAATAAGTATTTATATATATAATTAATATATATTTAATAAAAGTCTTATATAGCACGATATTTTACCTAATTATTATTTATATTATTTAATTAAGAGTATAATTCTGTCCAAATTAAAATATTAGAAATAGCTCTTCAATAGTTTATTAACACTTACCTAACTTAAACTTATTATTATTATTATATAATTTTAATTAGAAAAGTGTTAGAATATAATTTTAATAAATTTATGATTATACAACTCAAAAAAATTAAATATTTAATATATATATATATATATATTATTATTATTGTCTATTATTAGGAAAATTTTGAAACATAAATCTCCTCTAAATTAGGAATGTTAAAATATTGATAATTTAATAATCATACTATACAGAAAAAACTTAAGACTATAACTCTATATGAAATAAAAATATAAAAAGAAATTTCATTTCATTATTAAAAAATTTGTGTTAAAATTAAAATTACTTTCAATAATTGTATGCAACTATGTATTTATTAAATTATATTAATATTTTTTTATTCATTAAATAAATATTGATAAATTTAAATATATTTATAATTATACAACATAAAATAACTTTAATATTTAACATACATATTATTATTTATTCGTAGGAAAGCGGTGAAGCATAATCCTACCTAAATTAAGAATTTTTGAAGATTGATAATTTAATAATTATACTATTCAAACTAAATTTATCATTAAATATAAATAATTAATTTAGATTTTTACAAGTATTATTTAGTTAATTAATTATTTAATTATTTATATATTGTTATATATTATTGAGAAAAACTTATTGTGTAATTTTGTATAAATTAAAAAATTGTAAAAATGGCTTTTATATAATTATTAAATTTTTACTCATTAAAATTAAAATTAGTTTTAATATTTGCAAACAACTATATTTTTTGCTAAATTAAATAAATATTCATTATTTCTATTTTAAATAATATAGTAGTATTTTTAAAATTAATTTTTGAACATTTTTAATATATGTTATATTAATAAAGGGATGAGTAATTAGGTTGGCTCCGACCGAACCAACTAGCCGAACTTACCAGTCGAACAGTCATTTGATGGGCGGATTTAAAGACCGAGTCGAAATCGATTACTTAAAACCAAACCGAAACCGTTCGAATTATTCGATTCAGTAACTTGATGGATCTTATCCTCGATGGTTATTAATCTGGAAATACAATCGATAAACGGCCCCGTATTAAGTGAGATATGATAAATCCACCACTCGACACGTCTATTTACCTGTCAAACCAAATCACAATAGAGGAGATGATCAAATCAGAAGAAAGTCCTAAATGGACTTAGTAGAAACTCTAATCGTGGCCATGCACCTCAATAGCGAGTTATTATTACGTACTTACACATCAAATCTAAAAGTTAATACCTATTGTCTGAATGATGCATTCACATATCCTACATAACGCACTCATATAAAAAATTCCCTAACTTGCATTTGGTGTTATTAACTCACACTAATTAGCCTATTCACATCAATTCACATCATGATTTTCTAAATTACATTGCAATTAATCACCAACTCATACTTAATTTAACTAATTAGATTATTTGCATTCATTCACTATAATTCAAGTCATACAATTTCATTTTATTTACAATCAAAGCATTTCATCATGTTAATCAATCAAGTCCTAACATGCTATATTAATAATTATCAATTTTAAATAATTAAATAGAAGGTAATTATCCCTCTTGTCGTCGGCGCAGATTAGGGTTTTATCATGCATCTCGGTAATTGAATTCAGCACCTGGCAGCATCCAAAGTTCTATTGGCTCTAACTGGAGGAATTTGGCAAAAATCTGGCCATTTTCGACAAACTCTAGCAATCTCGACAGTTTCCGGTCATGGTCGGCGAGGCTGTTGTCGACGGCGGCTTGGCCAGTGACTTGGCGTAATCAGTGGTGTGGGTCAGCACCGACTCGGCAAGCTCGATGGGACCATGGTGGGGATAAGGACGATGGAAGTGGTGACGGTCTCGAGGGGCGGCCATGTGTCAAGCTACCTTGGTGATGGGGCACGGTAGGGAAAGGGTCGTTTAGGTTGACTAGATGATGACTGCATCATGACAACAACGGAGTAGTGTTGGCTGCAAAATCAGTGTCTGAGCGCGGTGCGACGTGCGACTGGTTCACGCCGTGGAGGCTGGGAGACAGCTAGAAAGGCGTGGGACAGCTTGGCATAGGTCGGCTGCGTCGATTGGCAATAGCACCATGGCCGAAGCCAGTGTCGATCAGTGTCACCATTGGTGAGAGGAAGAAACGACAAGGAGGGTTTTGAATATGTCGGTGGCAATTTTGTAAATAAAAATTAACTCAACTCTAACTCGTGTCAAAAATAATAACTAACTCCTAAAAAATTTTAAAAAATCCAAAAAATTTTGCAAAAATACTATAAATATAATACACTCAATAATATCAAAATGGCATGTTCTGTAACAATAACCCACCTAAGCTGCTATCTAACATGTCCCATGCATTATTTGACCTAAAAATAATTTTTTGATCAAATATATAAAATATAACTAACATATTGTCACTAATAACTCATTTTTTATTGTTTTTTTCTGACATTACCATCATATACTCTGGTATACTTGACCGTCATTACTTATAACGCACGATCGGTTTCGGCTCAACACACATGTCAAGAAACTGACTCGACTCAAATCAACGATTGAACCAACTGGTTCACTAATGTAAAACCCTGACTCGATTCACGAGTTTTATAATTCCATTCCCGAGGGATCCTGATATCTATAAGCCTTGAGCTTCCTCACACCCGAAGAGGCATGAAGTAGACTGGTACTGTTGTGTATAGTGCATGTCTAGACTTATAATATCAAAGGATACTGAAGGTGACTACCTGAGAGTACTCGGTCATTGTACTCTTGGTTATGCGCTATATGGAGGTTTCGAGAGGGCTTAGGATATATGTTATTTCCCAAAAGTGAGACAAGTTATTGCCGACAAAAGCAATTGTCGAGAGTGGCATAGCATTAGTTTAGTTCAAAACGTTAATGAGTCTGCAGCTTGATAGCTCCTCAATAAATCATGTAGAGTGTATACAGTATTTCTTTCCTAGTGGAAATCAATTTCCACTTGTCAGTTTGTACTAGTTATTTTCATGACCATTGACTTTTGTTATTGACGTTGTTTATATTATATTTGTAGATCTTGTGTTCTTGTGTTGGCCCTCCTTAGTGGAAGCACAAGTAAATGTTACACACCCTTGTGCTCAGCGCGTCGTTATTTTATTTTATATTTTTATCGATACTTGATGCATTTTCATGTATGTTTAGTAATGTCTTCCATTTTTGAGACGCCAAGGGGGTTGTTTCGATCTGTTTTATTGTTTGAGTATTACAAATTAATTGATTTAGATATGACTCAACTCGATCAAAATAGTTCTATATTGGTTCTGAGGGGAACCAAAATCGAGGTGTTATAATTTGGTATCAGAGTCATGTCGTGATCGATTGAAATGGAAGACTCTTCTTTTGAGCCAAGTTGTATAGCTATCCTAATCAAGCCAAGAGGTCTTTTTTTGTCTTTTCTCAAACTTTTAGATTGTATGCTTAGTCAGACTTAATCAGCGTATGTTTCAGTATTAGTAGTTGTCGAGGAGTTATGAGATAGATATAAAATTGTGATTTCAATAGATGCCAGCACGGATCTCATAGGCATGTCATGAGAGGCTTAGAGACCTATTCTGAAATCCCTCAACTTAGTCCTACATCTAATAACTAATGAGGTAAGATTTTGTTTATAAGTGTGAATGGATTATAAATCTTTAACTTGGTTAACTACTTTTGAAGAGATGACCTAGCCCATTATGTTGCACTTTGGGTCGGGTCATTACAAATAGTATCAAAGCTTCCTGGTTTTATATTAGATGGTGGGTTGGACTAGGGACATTGGCTAGGCTACCAGTCACGGGCTAAAGAAAGTCGTGACTGGGGCTACCAGCAGGTCAAGTATAGATATTTCGAGGACAAGTCCCTAAGGTGGGTTGATTGTCAGATCCCTTAACTTAATTCCACATCTAATAACTACTGGGTAAGATCTTGTTTATAAGTGGAAATGGATATGCATCTTTAACTTGGTTAACCACTTTTAAACAGATGACTTAGCTCATTATATTATACTTTGGGTAGGGTCGTTACACATGTCCTTCCCTTTTATTGTGTCAGAGATTTGGACAAGTTAGAGTGTCCACATGTTCAGTTAGCTGAGGTTGAATTAGATGGGGACCAAAGCACCAGGGACATTACAACACTTGTCTATCCTTTTGCATAACACAGTTTCAGTCCTCTTTCCTTAGGACATGGTGTACATTACGAGACAGAGTTATTAGAGATGAGACCTGTTGGGAGCTTGGAGTGTGGATACACTGATAAAGTTTCCTAACACATGAGTGTGGACCACAGAGTGCCTTAGATAGATTTATGTGACATAGTTTGATGTTTACCTTGGAGAACTTTGACCTTCAAACAAATCTTTGTAGATGGAGGATATAGCTCTGCCAGCAGAGCACTTGGAGCACAAATGAGAGTTTGGGGCAGATGACTTGTATGGACCACTTCCATAAGATAGTTATGATGCGGATGAGTAGCGAGGAGAACTTGTTTCTCTATTGGCACTTCTTTGCCTCCCTCTTCTGCTAGTGTATCTCTACCCTGACAACACTGATGCCTACTCTTCACTAGACAGAGGCATGAATACACTGAGGATGAATGTGATAACCCTTGACCATATATTTAAACGTTTGACTAGATTTCACTCGATCCACCAATGTTAGATCAATGATTGATATTGAGAGCCAGACATTGGTTATAAGAAGACTCACCCCAATTTGCAAGAGATATGTGTAGGTTCAGCATTGGTTCACTATTGTAGGTGTCACCAACATGATCCGAACCCCCATGGATCAGACACGTATAGTTGGATAACCTGAGCCAAGTTATTAGTAGTCATCTTTGGGGAGATAGACACATGGAGGACGTAAGAGACAGTAGTGGGTTTACTGCGTACATAATTAGGATTAGGCCCTCAGCACCTAGATAGCACTGTTGCCGACCGAGTCGCACAACCACCATCTATAATGTACTACCCCCATCCGTATTGCACAACTATTGTCCGAGTTGCACAACCACCATCCGAGTTGTACAATTGCCGTCAGAATTGCACAACCACTATCCTAATACATTACCACTACCAAGTACGCACTACCGTCGTCCGTGTATCGCTCAACCACTGACCAAGTAGAGCAGTTAGAGTGGGAGCCACAACCAATTAGTAGTTACCTCACCCTACAAGAGAATAAGTACTTGGGGGATTCATGAGCCTTGCCTAGCAACGGCAAGTCAAAACTTTCAAAGTCTAATAGGGTTAGAGATTGAGGACATGGTATGACTATAGTGGCACACGCAAGGCAGAGGAGAAATTAGAGCACTGAAGTTCTTCGAAAGTGATGACATAAGATTGTGTTCACAAGCTATCTTGCATACCATTGCCTTGACCTAACATCCTTGGGTCAAATGTATATTGTAAGATAGTCTTATCAAACAGCATTAATGGGAATCTTCAAATGGATGTACATGGCAAAGTTAAAGAACATGACAGTATGACTCCTAGTGGGATGATCATAGTGATTATATTGCTTAGTCACCTTGATAGTTGTTACGGGGTTTAGCTCGTGGGACGGTCGAGAGCTAGGAGTGCATCCATAGGCGTACATCTAGGGCACACAAATTAGATGGTTAGCAGGTGATCAGGCACACAATTTAACTCATTCAATTATTAGCTTAGCCAGCGAGAGGAGTTTGACTCACGTTAGAGTCTTTGTCTTAGATGGTCAGTTCAATGAGGGAGTGTCATTTAGGGAGAGAGTGATTTCCTTATCCTTTGCCAACACGATTAGGTTTTTACCTTGAGCCATACGATTGAGCCTTTGCTTCGAATATAAGAAGTACCTTTGTGGTACTGTTTAGGGGCTTGCAGTGTACGTAGTTGATTACATACCAATCTTGAAGTGAGAACTTACCCTAGCTTGGGAGTGAGACAAATAGGACTTCAGTCAGACCAAATTATGCTGACCAAATAGAGGAACACAAATGTATGCTCATCCTGACTGATAGCCTTGCTTGAAAGTCGACCATAGTGATAGTAGTCACATGAGTCAAGATTAGTACTACAAATTGGTACGAGATAGCAGGTCACACACTATTAAAGAATGGACGATACACACGTCAAACCTCAGTATGAGGGACTCATGGGCCCATTTAGAAGTGTGTGAGTAGTACAGTATCGAAAAACGCATGCCTATTGTTAGCTGATTAAACTAGAGCCACTTAGGAAAAATCACTTAGACTTGTCATTGATTGACTATTTCATAGGCTGGCCACCTGTAACGGAGTAAATCATAATAATCTTAGAGGCATGTCCAAGGACCCACCCATATTTTTGGCCACCCAATTTCCTACACAGAGATTTCATCACCCTCATCACTTACACAATACTCTTATATCACCATGGACCAGAGTGACATGCTTACCTCGTAGGATTTTCTTAGCTCAATGCACTCCCCGAGCACACCTGATGTCAGACCATGTGAGGATGAGTTACCTACTAGTTAGAGCTCTATAAAAGTGTGACCAGACCTTCACGAGAGATCCAGTTTCCCTTCTTGTAACCCATAGAGGTCATACAGAGCTAAGCTTTCACCCAATCATTTTCATACTCACCACTTTAGATATACTAGTTTTAAAACCAGTTTACCTAGATAGTTAAGATGAGCAGACATTGACTAGTGCACATGTTGTAGACTAGATTCACAGTCTACAGTTCCACATAGAGTATGCCCTCATACTCCTTAAAACACGATGTGCATGCACAGGTGTGCTCGCTACCATTCCGTTGCAGAGAGCTCCCTTCGGAAGTTAGTGATTGTATAGATAGTTACCAGAACTATAGTAGGCAGTAGTCAGAGTAGCTGCTTTTGTTCCCTTATGGTACATAGTTAGATACAATACTTAGGACATAGTCAACTAGGACCCAGTGAGTAGTCCAGTTCCTCGTGCAGGGACACCTGAGTGATAGTGAGCAATACAACTCATTAGTTTATACCTTTACCTTGTACCAGTGTCCACCATATAACAGTAGAGCTCCCAAGACTCATTAATATAGATGTAGGACATAGAGAAGAGTGTTCTAAGGGTATACGTAGTCGACCTTTAACATCGATGAGGATCATGGAGACATGGGTAGGTGTCAACCTATATATCTTGCACCCGACATAGTTTTTCTTGATGTAACTAAAACTAGTACCATGCAGTACTCTAGAGTACCCGGTTGACCAACTCAATATAGGCCCTTGGGGGTGAACCTAAGTTTTTTTACTGAGGTCATTGCATATCAGTCCCTATAGTTTGCAGTGACCCTAGCAGTCAATCCAACCAAATGATTCCAGCACATGTGTTCCATCCAACCAGATCAGTAGAGTGCTAGTGAGCTTCATCAGAGTTGTCCCGCTTTGTCCTAGTCATTTTGGTTGTGTGCAGCCATCTTTTGAGGGAGAGCTACCCTCTAAGTCATAGCTTAGCAGGTATAGTCTTGCCAACTCAGTGGCTTCTGTCGTTGAATCCTCCATTCACAAATGATGTGGGAAATTATGGGGATGGAATTTTTAAGGAGGAGAAGTTATAAAACCCCAGCTTGGGGTTAAGGTTTTACCCACTTGTTGCATTTCACAATTCAAGCTAGTCTCGAGTCAATCTCATGTTAGTTCAAGCTAGGCCAATTTTTAGATCATGAGTATGGAGCCCAGATGGTTGTATAAGCATGTTATAGACGTTGAGTATGCCAAATATATTAATGATAACTTCGGTTATGCTACAAAAAGTATGACTTATAAGTTTATATACGAGATATACAATATTTTTATTATATTAACCAAGGTCTTAGGGCTAGATCAAAGTCATTGCAGCATTTATTATCTGTTTGGATTTTTCAGGGTATTTCTTTTACATGCATCTGAGGCATTTTAGACTACTACATTGCCTATATTGGCCTAGCCTCATTTGAATCTCAGATCTTCATCTAAACGAGTTTATGGTTTCAAGGCTCATTTAGCCTTCTTGCTTCGCTTTTCATTCATAAAGCTACTTTTAGGCCTCGAGTTATTTTTTACTTTTGTCGATCTCAATTCGAGCTTTTCATAAATATATATATTACCCCAAGTAGACCCCACTAGGCCCATGAGCTGTCAGACGTTCACATCGTGCCATGTGGCAAGATCTCGACGGTCCACATCTACCTTAGCATTGACCAACCAATTTCAAGAGATTTTTTCCCGAATTTTTGGAACATTTTCAACCCTACGCCACCACCACTTTTGGCTCGCCACTAGTGATACTCTAGCCACCCCTCAGCTTCCACCACTATGACCGCCTCATGGCAAACTATTGACTGCCCTACATTGGCACCGAAGCCGCCACAGTAGCTGTCGGCAGGGCCGTTTACTTCGTCGGTTTCCACCATCATAGCCATCTTTCAGGGCATTTTCCAGCATCGGCGAACCTCCTCTAGCAAGGTCGACCACACAGATAACTTTCCCTTGTCAAGGCCAAACTTTTGAGACCATCTACGAACACCATTGTGGTCGCAATCGTTGCCAGAGATGATTCTATCCATTTCCAGCCAACCAGAGGTTAGGCTCCGTTGATCACTACTAGAATCACCTCCGCCTCAACATCCTTTACAGATTGCGAGCGGTAACGGCCTCCACTACACCGTCATTGATGTCTTCTGACGATGGGCACTAGTTCCCCCGTTGGCCAATTTACGCTACCTGTGATCTTGTTTGCAGCCCAGGCCTCTTTGCTATCCATGCATGTGTTCGTGTCTGCCTGTACATGGTTGTGTCTACCAACCCAACCTACTATTTTAGTTAACTCGGACTAAGTTAACTTGGCCGATTCGATCGGGTTCAGCCTCGTTGACCCAGTTCAACTCAGTTGACTTGGTTGCCTTTTTAAGCCATTTTCGGCTTGTTACGCGACCGTTTTAGCTAATTTGAAACTCCTTACATTAGTTTAGATATATATTCATATTATTTGGCTTACCATGATGTTATGATTTTTTTTTATGTATTTGTTTATTTGTTTTATTTATTTATTATTGTTTATTTTTTGTTATTTACATATTTGTTGATTATGATGCATGATTATATGATTATTTATTATTATAAATGATAAATTTACTTATTAATATTAATCTTATTCATTTTATCAAATTTTAATTTATTTATTTATTAATCATTTGTTCGCTAGAACGTATGTTATTATTTATTTGTGTTTAATTATATATTTATATATTTGATAGCTATACTTATATTATTCATTATTAATTGATATTAACTATTATTAAACTATTTTCAATAACATGCAAGTATACATGGTCGAAACAAGTAATATAATGATAACATTAGAGTATCGTTCCCACAGAGAGATGAATTTCCTTAAATTAATTAAAGAAAATAAGAACAAAACAGAAATAATTAACTTAACGGAATCTAAATAATGGCATAAATAAAAAGTGAAGTTAAAATTATAAAACTCCTTCTAGAGTCGAATTTCCCTTAATATGAATTTAACCTTCATCATATCTTACTCTTGTCTTTTATTCCCTCGGATTGTCGATCTAGGATAATTATATGACATGGTAGCTCCCACTCCTTCATGTTTCTATTATTTTGCCTCAATTTCTACCTCCCGGTGATAATTGATTAATCAACAAAATAATGCATTAAGATTTGCTTTACAATCGCATACTGTGTTGTGTATCTTCCGACCATAACAACAAACAAGTCAAAAGACTCGTTGTATGATGAACTACCAATGACTAATCTAATTAATTTCTCCTGAAATCTAATTAAACCTCATGATCTAAAAAATAGGTGATCAATCTATTCTTAGCATTAAGAATATGATAATTCAAACAATACAATTGAATAAAAGATTAAAAGCTTGAAATAAATTCAATTAAATCATGTTAAGTTCCATTCTTCTCTAGAACGAAAATAAAAGACTACTCCATAATAAAAATAGAAAACAATATAAAGAAGAAACTAATTTTTATTATGAAATAAAAAGGAATTACAAAAACTAAAACTACTACTTTCACTACACTCTGAAGCCAAGAGATGAGATATGATCAACAACAAATGACCACCCCTTTATATAGAAGTAGAGATACAAGAATTCGAAGAGGGTGTTCACAAATCGATGTAGTCTAATTAATTATAATGTCCCTTCAAATTTCTAACTGTTCGACTCCATTGAACACCATGAATTGTAGTAATTGGGTGGAGCCAAGTATCATGACCAATCAAATCCAAAGCTTAATTTATTTATCTTTTTCTGCATTGAAATACCAAAATTAAACATATTTAATAAAATATTAGTTAACTAGAATATAATGAAAAAATATCACTAAATTAATAATGTTTATACCTGAGAAGTACAAAATCATATTAAAAACATGGGTAAATATTATATATTTTAAACACTTAACAACTATTAATTTTATTAATTATTGAATTATCAAAATATTATTTATGTATTTATTTATTTGTTATTTACTCGTGTTTAGTTGTATGTACATATGTTTGATAATTATATTGTTATTATTGGTGGCTAATTGCTATTAGCTATTTATTTATTTATTTATTTGTTTGTTTATTTACTTACTTGTGTATGTGTTATTATTACTTGCGTTTAGTCGCGTACTTATATAATATATTCATATTACTATTTTATGATTAAGGTATTATTTATTCTCATGCATTTATTATTTATCTATTTATCCATGAGTTTATTTATTTATTATTTATTTATTAGTCATTTTTCCTTATTACATTTAGATTTGTGTGTCTGAGTGTTTATTGTTGATTCGTTTGATGTTATTGTTGACATGAGCATACATTATGAGCACTCATCATATAGAATTAGTCTTTTACTTAGTAGTGGGTTCTAATATAGGTTTTGGAATCTAAGTTAGCTATAGATGTACTAGCATACTTGGAGCTTGGACCACAGGTCTGTTAGAACTCTTCTCATCTTTATCGCTTTAGTCTATCGTGGATTTGATTTTCAGATCATAGGACGTGTTAAATGGTTGTTTTATTGGACCCTACTTAATACATGCCATCTATACGTATTTTACTTCCATGATTAATAACCATCAAGGATGAGATCTCTCGAGCTGTTTTCAAACTTAAATCCACCTCACATTGCCTTCGCGCCTATTTATATGATTCTCTTCCCAGCCCTATATATAGTTTTTGTCGAGTTTTTAATGAACTGAGAGTTGGTGAATTTGACCTCGTGTATACCGTGAGCATGCACATGTGCAAGTTGCAACGCGCTCTAGTGTAAAACCCATGACCCTCGTTAGGGTTTTATAGTCGAACCGGTTAGATCGATCGTTATTTTAGTCGAGTCAATCTTAGAACACACGTGTTGAGTCGAGGTCGGCCATATGTTATGAGCCATGATGGTCATATGTACCCAAATACATGATGATAACGTCGGTAATGCAACCGCAGAATGAGTTATCAAAGTATATGAGTGTAAAACCCAAGCTTTTTGCCCAATGGTTTTAGTTTTGGTTCAATCGTGACCTGGATCAAGTTGTTTGTCAGGCCCTTTTGTCATGTATTTCTGTATGGTATGTACGTATGTATGAGTTACCCTAGCCTTAGCTTCTTCAACTCTATTGCCCTCGTTGGATGCTATGTGCCTGACCTTTTTATATTTGGTTCGGTCTAGTGGTTAAACCTCGGGACCGAGTCCCCCATATATATAGTCACTTTTCTTGTGTTGTGATTGTGTTTGTTTGGTGTGTTTCCAGTGGAAAAACCTAAAATGATGCAAATAAGGACGGGACACGAAAGGTGTAAAGCCAGCACCCCTCACATCCAAAAAAGTTTGAATTTAATGCTCAAGTTTTGACCACGAATGCCAAGAAACTGTCAAAGCACCCTTACGCCTGTGACTTGCCTTATTTTGAGAATTTTTTCGACGTTGTATTTATTTATGTATTTATAAACCACCAAATCATTTTCCTTTTCTTAAAAAATATTCAAATCCCAGCACACCTATTTAGATGTGGCACCCATGTTTATGATATCACCTAGCCAATGACCCCTTTTTTTTATATAACCCCATCCTCATCCTCACATTTTCATTCTAACCAAACCACTCCATCCCCATTACACATCCTCAATGTCCCTCTCCTTCTCCCAACCTTCTTCTCCACTCTCTGAGCTCTCTCTAGCCATCCCTAGCCTTCTAAGACATTCTTTTTAAAGTATAAAACCCCGAAAAAAATAATTAGGTTATTTTATTTAGGGTTTTATAAATCTTAGAATGAACCATAAATAATATTTAATTAAATAAATTCTTAAGAATTAATATCATAAATTATCAATTATAACCCATTCGTATTCGCTTAATGGTAAGTTTTTAACTTTTTATTATCATACAAATGATTTAATTATGACTGATTATGTTCTTTTCTATAAAAATTTAATGTAGTGACTTCTTAAATTCCACACATATTAATAAAATTTAATATAATAACTTATTGAATTCCACACATATTCTTATATATAAAAGAGATTTCTAATGTTATATGAAATGTCCTCTATATAGCTTGTGAGCACATTTATCTTTAGAGAAATTACATTCATATTAGGATCATGTGTTGTAGTTGCGGGTGTCTCATCACAATTTCAGGTTCGTATAATTACTTGAAATGTTATATATTTTGATTTGGGAGTCTTGGTCGACATAAGTTCATATTTAACCACCATCCACCGAGCGCAACTAGGGTCAAAGAATTGGCTCAGTCCCGCACAGGGCAGCACCCTTAAAAAAATTACTATGTGGGAGTCTTGGTCGATTTGAGTTCATATTCAATCACCATGCGCCGAGCGCAACCAGGGTCAATGAATTGAATCAATCCAACATAAGATAGCACCCTCTGAAAGATTAAATACATGCCCCCATGCCAAAAGGGCTGACAGGGCGCAGTGGTGCAAGACGGCTCATTATGTACTTGTGATATTGAGAGGGTAAGTCAATGGCAAATATCGGTAACTACAGGCCGAGGGCCACGTAGCATGTGTGCGCATATATGGGATTGTAGTTGGATGACCGGCCACCCTCCCAGCATATTAAAAGCTCACCATAGGCTCATAATCACTAAAAGATGTAATTTAGATGTTGTGGAGAATATACTAATTATTTCTTATAATTATACGACTTAGTATTTTTATCACTAACACGGAATTGCCTCCGCAGGTATGAACATGGAAGGATGGGTAAAGTCGAGACAGCTGGAGGACTCTATTATTCGACTATTCTTTTCTCGAGATTGTTTGCATGATAGTGGGATTTTGGTTCGACTCATAGGGCTTAAATTATTATGAGCATTTGTATATTAAATTTATTGTTATGAATTTATTTAAAATCTTAAAAATTAATAGAAAATTAATTTATAAGACACTTAGTTTCATATAGTAACACTTGGCTCGTGGCTCAGAATGGGCGGGTCATTACATAAAGTGTTGAAGGACATAGAGTGAGAAAACTCCGAGTGATCTTCCCCTTGAACTGTTAAAGGTATGTTCTTTCCCCGGTTTTGGTTGATGTTTCTTGTTTGTGTTGCTACTTTGCCTATGTATGATGATCTTTCTGCATTTTCCTTACATTTTTACCTAGTATATATGTCTCTTAAATAATTTTGAGAGGTGGTTTCATGTTGTTTGAATGTGTAGATAAATAGTTATGATTTTTGCATCATTTGTGTGTCCAAATCTCCACTAGTTAAGCATAAAATTCATATCTCATGATGTAGTGGTCCGATTTGAGTTATCTTGGAATTTTTTTCTTCACAAACCATATATTTACCAATCTTATTTTGGGCATATCACCTTATTTTGAATTAATGGTTGTGTAAGGGCCCAAAATTAGATGAAAGGTGGCAGCTTTCAAGGTTCCAATGACCTCATCGCTTATTTCCCCAATTTTTACACCTTGATATGATTTTAATTTCATGATCAATATTATTCTTAATGGTTAATCATGTTGTGAGCTTCATATCATAAATCTACTATACTAAAATTACCACAACTAAGGCCTGAACAAAATTAATAAAACGTTGTGTTCATCTATTGTGTTATGTGTTGTCTGCCTTTGTTGTTTCTTGAGTTAAATATTTGGCTAATAATTAGAACACATAAAAATCTATAAAAATTACCTAATAAACCAGTAATTGTTTTATATAACCCTGAAAATTTTGGAGTGCAAAAAATTCATTCTAATGATTAATGGGCTCAGACTTCTAGAGTGCACAGGAACAGGATTTCTGTGAATCCAATTAGAAAGTCCGTTAAAAATATATGAGGAAGTATAAAAATTATTAAATAGATTAATAAGGGTAATAAATATCTTAATGATGTCTATGTAAATTTTTAGAGCATTTGGGCAAGTAAGTAATTAGGTAAAAATTTCTAATTCTACCAGGGTCAGATTAATTATGATATTGGTTGAATCAGTAAACCAGATTAGAAAATTCACTAAGTTTGATTACAAGAAAATAGGACCTAAAACATCAATGGGCTAAACTTCCATATGTCACCTAACTATTTCAATTGACTCAAGCCCATTTGGACTTCTCAGGCCTATGGGCCAAAATTTTGAAGTTTGTTATACAGTAATGGGGAATTGTTCACAATACATTTATCCGACTTTAATTAACTTCAATCAACATGATCATCCACAAATTATCACTTTTTAATATTTATAAAAAGCCCTTAGGGTGTTTAGAACTAAGGTTTTAAATTTCACCTTAATCGGATACCATTCAGTTAGTCCAAAAAATCATCTGGTTCCGAAAAAATGTCCAGTTAAGTCTAACGATAAAACCCAAAGTACAAATTAATGCACTAAGTAGAATTGTAAGTCAAAAATATTAAATTAAACTTCCTAATGAGGTTTAACTCTTCACTAAGCAAAATAAGTAAGTTAATTAAGTTTTGCATGTTGTGCATGTGTGAAGGCTTTAACTCATCTGTGTGTCAGTGTGATCTAATTATGATTTGGACTTCATTTCTTATTAGGTTACGTCGGTTGAGCTCATCGATTTAGAACATAAGGCTTCGCTCATCCAGGTCTATAGGACTCTCTTGCTCCAACCTTATGTTGGGTTCCTTAAGTGTCACGTTGAATCGCGTTTTAAATAATAGGATAGTGTTGGCAGCATTTTTATATCCCTCTGATGCCGGGTAATTTAGTTATTTTTTATCGTAAGTTTAATAAAACTACAAGGATGAGATACATTGTTGGTTTTCGAACTAAAGCTCCAGAAATGTATGATGCAAGCTTTTCCCTAAACCTATTATATAAGTACATATTTTTTATGGATTTTAAAATTAGAGAGTGAGTGGTATGGAGATATACAAATTGCACTAGTCCCCTCTACCTTTAAGTAGTGCAATGAATGTAGGAAACTTCGAATGCAACATGTTTCCAAAAATTGTGGCATATTAGTTCTAAGCCACCCGGGTACTGTGGTGAGTGATATATGGAAGATGTGAGAGTGTAGGCGATATGTGAATGTTTATATGTATGTAAGATGCCACTTTGTAGGCAATTATGGTATAATATGTAACTGCATCGACCTTCGCTTACCACCCCCTAATATTCTAGAAGTTTTTACAACTTTTTCGTGGGTGTTTAAATACTCATTCACTAGTAATGCTATATTCCTAGCCTCTACGGGACCGGCAATCAATTCTTTGATTACTGACATTTTCTCTAATATATGTGGGTGTTTAGTCATTTTGATCGGTGTATGCAGATGAATCGAAAGGCTTGGCGGGGGATTTCATGTTATATTTGTATTAATTACCGATTGATGTAATATGAAATTTGGTTGTAGTATGTTATGGGAATAAGCCCTAAAATTGTATGAATTTATATGATTCGGGATAAGTTAATTGATAGTTGTTGTTCACATGTATTTTATATATCAGTATATTATTATTGTGGGGCAAACACACTTTCGGGCACTCTAACCATCGTCTGTAAGGTATGAACCTCAAAGTCCCAGAGCACGATGAGGAGCTTATCAGGTATGCAAAACATATTTGTTGAAACTACTTATGTGTGAAAAGAAATGTGAATAGGAGGAGCATACGGTTCACATCACTTGAATACCTCATGTGAAGTCCGAGTGTTAGGGTTTGATGCTCTGGCATCAGATGATGTTGTATTCAATTATTTTATTATTTTCTCACACATGTTAGGCTGGTCAAAGTTGGCTTGTCGGAGTCATAAAACGGCTCGAAAGGGTAGTGGCGATGGTGAAAACTGGCTATAAAAATATTGTCATTGGTAGTCATTGCGGCAGGACCGGTGGTGGTGAGGTGTATGACTCAATAGCCGACCGCGAGGTGGTCAAGGTAGTGTCAGTCCGGTGGCTGGGGGCTAGCCGAAGACTCACCGACTGTGAGCCAAAGTAGCGGCAGTGCTAGAGGTGTAAACTCTAAAAATTGTGGGAAATCTCTGGAAAATAGCATGGTGAAGCTAGGGCAGACGTGGATGGCTCAAATCTTGTCGGGTGGCATGATCTGAACATTTGACGACTCGTGACCTAGTAGGGCCCACCTATGGTATATGCAATATGTATATGGACGAAAAGCCTGGATCGAGACTGTCCAAAGTCAAAACTGACTCAAGTCCTAAAAGTGATTCTATATGTGAGAATCGAGACAAGAAGACTAAATGGGCCTCGAATCCTCAACTCAATCGAGTGAAAACCTACGACTCAATCAAGCTGGGCCCACAAAGGCACAATCCGGTGGATCAAAATCCCTGTGACGCATGCAAATGAGATACCCTAAAAATCTCAAATGGATACTAAATGCTGCAATGGCCTAAATCTAGGTCTACAACCCTAGCTAACCCATAAAAATCATTTGTATACCTTGTGTATACAATGATAGCTCATGTTCTCCTGTAGCCTATCTCAAGCTATCATCCGCATGTTAGTCATACTCAACCACCATAATATGCTCATATGACCATATCGGCTCCTTACTCATGATTTGAAAATACGTCTGGCTCGAGCTCGCTCGAACTGACTCATGACTAGCCTGAATTAGGCAAAACTACAAGCGGGTAAAACCCTAACCCGAAGCTGGGTTTTACATTGGTAGTCTTGAAGGCTCATTTAACTAAAGCTCAAAGACGAATATAAGCTAACTATGATCATGGGTGACATGACATAATTTTTTCAATCAATGATATGATCTACTTAAAGATCCAACCCTATCAATGTTCTTTGCTTCACCGGCTAGCTAATCAGAAACTTGATACCCGATTTTATATTGGAGAGTGGCTTACTGCCAACACTACCTAATAGAGCAACTATTCACCTGGTCTTTCATGTGTCCAAGCTTCAAAGTCGGATCAGTACTCCTATAGCTTTTCTAGACCTTCCTTTAATCGTCAGCTAGTGGTAGCATGGACTTTTCTTGGACGATTCTAGGTGGGAAGGCATTTTCAAATTTCACTATCACTTTCCAGACTTTTAAACCTTGAGGACAAGGTTCTTAGGGGGAGGCATTATTAACTATCTTATCACATTTCAAGCATCTAATAAATTGAACCACTTGTGTGAGATATTATAATAATTAATGAGATGATTGGGTGTTATGGGCGAATTGTTAAAATTAGGAGACTATAAATATGTAATAAACTCCTTGTTGAATCAATCAATAAAGAGCATTTTCGAGTAAAATTTAGAATTAGTTTATCATATCACTTTCGAAGTTGAAAACTGAATATGGATGTCAATTTAGTAAGAAGGGTTTAAAGATTATCACTTTTTTTATACATCCATCAATCAAGTTTAATTCTTTTTTATACCAACAAGTTTTTATGACCTTTAAAAGATTATATGTCTGGTTTACTTTGTCTAACCCAACTTACTTAATTTATTTAATCAATAAAAGTTTAGCCTAACCTAGGATCTCACAAGTGGTGTTTCCAAGATTGTTGGGTGATGAGATGTGCATGTGGTAACAAACACGGGTTGCAAGTTAATGCTATAAGGTGTTTAGCTTATTTCGGATTTGAGAATGAATTTATTGTCTACTGGTATACATGATGATGAGGGGTTTACCTCACGTCTTGCACAAGGAGTGTGGAAGCTTGTGTGTGGCTCTTTGATTTTTGTTAAGGGGAAGAAGTATTGTAACTTGTACAAGATTAGGATGAGTCTTGTATAAGGGGAGGTGAATGTATCATCTCCGGATCTCACGGCAAATTTGTAGCATCGAAGGCTCAAACACAGGTGAGAAAAGGTTAAAAGTTTTAAAGAAGCAAAATCTCCTTCCCAAGCTCAAGGGCAATTTGATTAGCCCTTGTGATTGTTGTTTACTGGGTAAGCAACATAGAATATCTTTTTTGGGTTCAAGTACAAGGAAGTTCAAGTTTCCAAGTACAAGAAAGTCTAAGTTTCTTTGAGCTGGTGCATACGAATATGTGTGGGCCGATGGAAATGAAGTCATTTAGTGGTTGTAGCTACTTTGTGACTTTCATTCATGATGCCTATAGGAAGGTTTGAGTGTATGCTATGAAGAACAAGAGTGATGGATTGGACATGTTCAAGGTTTTTGTGTGGCGGTTGAAAGAGAAACTAGAAAGTTACTCAAGTGCCTTAGAAGTGGCAATAGTAAGTCAACTAGTCCAAATTACAATCCACTTGAACCTCACTGTAATATGTTTGTACTCACATGTGTGAGAGGTAGATGATTTGGATAGGTTGATGAGTGAGGGGGGCCTCATGGTTAAATAAGATAACCCAAATTGGAGTCTCCTAGAACTTCACTATAATATGTAAACCTAACATGTATGAGGGAAAATAATTAGCATGGTCTGATGTGTGAAAGGGAGAAATGTTGAGTTAGTCCCATATTAATTCTGGGGAATCTAATGACTTCTATATAAGTTAATGGAAAACTTTTTTCTTTAAGCTAGCTTTTGGATTTAAAAAGGTACGTGACACCTATTTCAAGTCTTTTTGGCTGCCCAAAGGGCCCAATAGTGTGATATCAAAGTTTGGTTTACCTCATGGTAAGTCAACTACTCCAAATTGGAGTCTCCTCGAACCTCTATGTAGCATGTCTACACTTGCATGTGTGAGAGGGAAGATGATTTGGATAGTTTGATGAGTGAGCTGCTTCATAGTAAGGACCCAAAGGTCCCAACATTTCTTAGATTAAATTTCCTTTGGCATAAATCATGATAGGAATATTGTTCTCTTACAATAAACAACAAGATAAATTCAAATTTTTCACAACTTTTTCCAATTTCATATTTTTTAGCGCTTTTATAAGATAGAGGATGATGGATTCATTTGATTTTGTTTGTTTTGAATCTTCACTGAAATGTGTATCTTATTGGATATAGGCCGCTTTTCACCGACTGATGTGACTCTTAGGATGGGCGGAAGTTAAGTAGCCTTTAAAGCAATTTGTAGCTTGTGTGACCAGAAGCAAACAACCCCAATTAAAAGATTTTTCATAAACATGATGAGAGAAAAAATTCCATTAGAATTACAAATCAAGAGTTCTACATTTTTGCTTTAATTTTACGAGATTTTAAGAAATGAAATACAAATTAGTTGTTTGCTGTGAGATAATATCAATTTCTTGAGATCTTTTTTAAGAAAAAAATAAAAACTCGTATATTATGCTTTCTATTGCAATCAATTGTATAATAATTCATTTTAAATCTATTTTTATTATGTGTTAGTAGGAAAACCAAATTTAATATCAATGTGCTTGGTTTTAATATAAAGTTTGTAAAAAAAACTATAATTTACATAGGAGTCCTAGAAAACAATATTAAACATAGCGCATTGTGGGGGGTTTGTCGGCTAGTGGGGGTGAACATAGTTTGATTTAAACCGATGGAAACCAAAACCATTCCGAAAATTTTTTTGGTTCAGGTCCATTGAAGTTCAAGTTGGATTTCAGTAGGGGGTAAGGAGGAAAATTAGAAGGAGAGGAAAATTCTGTTCGGACCGACAAAAACTAACAACTGGCGATCAAACCGAAGTGTTAAAACAAAACACAAATCCAAACCCTAATACTTACCCCAATGGTCAACCCCTACCTCGACAACTAACCTCTTCCTCGACAACTAACCTCTTCTCACCCCAATTGATTGTTGTCAACCCTTCCCCATCAACTATTGCCATTCCCCCACCCCCAACTGCCATTGTCTCCGGTGACGGCTCCCCAACCCTACCCCGACTTCCTCTCCCCAACTACATGTATAACCCTACCCCGACTTCTTCTCCCCAACCACATGTATTAGTTGTGCTTTTAAATTATATATTTTACTGTGTTTTTAAATTTTGGTTCTTTTCAAATTGAATGAATCCAACTTTTGGTCCGTTTCAATTCAATTTTGGGTGTAAATCAAATTCTATTTAGTCTCGAAAGAAGACCACTGAATGACATTACAATTCACTTTGGGCTCTTTGGAACAAATCTACTTGATTGCTCACCGCTATCATCTACTTTTATTAATGAAACAAGAATTTAATACTCACCTATAATTAAAATTAAGAGTTTTAACAAATAAAAATATAAGAAAAATAAAAATAATTAATTAAATTATTATATTATATTTTTTTTATTATCGTTGAGATTATATATTTAAAATATTAATTTATTATAATATATTTTATTATTTAACAATAATTAATTTATGAAATTAAAATTTACGTGTACTAGCGTAGGTCGCTAATAGCGTCCTAGGGCGGCGATCAACCCTTGCTCCGCCCCGCAGGTGGCGCCAAATGGCCGACGCCGAGGACATGGAGGCGAAGATCTCCTCGGCCATGCGCGAACGCACCCCCCACTTCAAGGAGCAGGCCGAGTAAGTTGTTGTCCACATCTCTTTCTTCACTTCCAAACCAAATCCGTTTTTTTAAAAAAAATCGTCTACTTGTTTTTTCGTGTTTTCGATCAAGTTAGAGATGTATTTAAGCTCCTGTTAGCTCTTGAATTTTGACGTTGTGAAATCTTGTGCGATCTTGCAATTTTTTGGGGTTTTGGTTAGAGGAGTCTGATGCAGCTAGGTGGGGGTGAAATACTTTTGAGATTGTTTGGAATTGAGGTTTGTGTGGTGTACATGCAGTTTATTAACCTTGGAGGCAGTCCGTCGGCTGCTTGAGAAGGACATGGGGTTGAAGAAATGTGACTTGGATGTGCACAAGAGGTTTATTAAGAAGTGCTTGGAGGAGGTAATTTTTGCTAAGTTGCTCTTTGTTTGAGGTGAACAATTTGTTTTTGCTAGTTTATTGGATGTTCATTGCTAGAAAGGTATAGACAAATGTGAGTGCTGGATTATCTTTGATGTGGGCTCTTTCTATTGCTTATGCAATCTATCCTGTTAGGGTTTTTTTTTGCGGAACATTTTAGCTTCAATGGCATATAGTTTGAGTGATTAAGCGTTATACATGCATATCTTTCTGAATGTGTTTGGGTCATAATGTTAATTGGTTGAGGGTATGGTTGTGGACCGTAACTTTTCTCTTGTTCCCAGTGCTTCCAGAGCTTGAATGATATAACTGTTTCTAGTGACCATGGGGAAGTTGAGACAAAAGATGCCACGAATGTAGATGAGACAGAAATAAAGGGAAATAAGGAGGCTCATGTGGAAGAAGAAAAAATGGAACCCAATTCTGAAGCGGAGCAAAAGAAAGACAATTCAACGAACTCATCAAGAAACACGGAAATTGCTCCTCAGAAGGAGATTAGTCCTAGTGCCAAAAGGAAAACAGATGTGAGTGAAGATTCAGTAATAAGGGCTGTGAAGAAAAGGGCGTCTTATTTCAAGGAGAATGCTGAGTATGTTTTTGGTTGTTCTAATCATTATTCTGGAGCTATGCATCTCTCCGTCTTCCCATTTTAATCTTTTGTTCCAAGATTATCCTGCTTGAAATAGATGTAGACTTTGAAACTGTTAATTTATCTTTCTCTAAACACCTTTTTATTTTTTGTGAAAGTTTGTTTTTGATGGATAATCTGAGTGTTCAATTCCATAGGACAATTACTTTGGTAAAAGTTCGGCGATTGTTGGAAGAAGATCTTGATCTTGAAAAATATGCCCTTGATAGCTTCAAGAGTCTTATCGGTAGGACCCTTGATGAGGTTGGTGCATTTTATATATTTTATTGTGGATTGCAAACATAGACTGTTCTTAGCATGATTATTTATATATTTTTAATTATTAAGGTGCTGCAAAATGAAAATTCTGAGATGGATGATGAACCTTCAAAAAAAAAGTCGAAAAAAGAGTCTAATGGCCGTGACAAAAAACCAAAAGCAAGCTCCATGGAGGAATCTGATGAATTAAAAGAAGTACAGACTCCAAGAGTTCCATTGAGAGTGAATCTGAGGATGAGGATGGGCATGATGGAGAGGAACCTGAGCCGAAAAGAAAAAAGACTGAATCAAAACAAAAAATTGTGAATAGCAAAAAGTTCAGGAATGGTAGCAAAAAGGGCAAAGTTGAAAAGTCATCTAATCAAAAGAAGATGAAGAAACCATTAGAGTCTGATCATGAAGATAATGATGAGTCTGAAGAAGATGAACATTCAAAGGGATCTTCTGACAAGGTCTTACTCTTACCTTCTGTTGTTCCAAAAGTACAATCTTATTTTTGTTGTTTTAAATGGTATTTTCAAAGTTGAAAATTAGTGTTCAATTGTTGCAGAGGAGAAAGGAAGCTTCAACTAATGTTTATGGGAAGCGTGTTCAGCACCTTAAATCAGTTATTAAAGCTTGTGGGATTAAGTAATGCTTTAGTCTATGTTCATTTTTCCAGTGTGTTTAACAAATTAAGAGGGTTTGTAATTCTTAAAATGTTTTCCTTCTAAGTGTTCCCCCGTCAGTGTACAAGAAAGTGAAACAGGCATCTGAAAGTGAACGTGATCATTGCCTCGCAATGGAACTTGAAGATATACTTGGACGGGAAGGATTGTCTGCAAACCCTTCTGAAAAAGGTCTTTTTACATCTTTTGTGTGGTACTAATTATAGTACAAATAAGTTGATGTCCGTTTATTTATTTTTATTAAAGACAATTGGATGTGACTTAAACACTAAATGGTTGAAAATGCATGTGAAATTTGAGCAACATTAGATGTAAGCTTGTAGTTGCTAAAGTTGGAATGAGGAATGGAAGGAGCCATAACTAAAAGATTATATATAATTTAGTACTTGTTGAACTAGCTTTATTTGGGATAGCACATAGATGAATTCCATCAACTATTTCATCTAGAAAGTGCAATAAAAATCTAATTTAATACTACTTTTGCTTTTACATTAAAGTGAAAATCTTTTGACTTGAAACTGTGTATTTGTGTGCTAATCGAGTACAAAAAGCAATGTTAAATGTGTTTTGCGTTTAAGATAGCAACTTTTTCCTTCATTTTAATTGATAAAAGTTGCATTTTCTACATGCTTCTCGTTTATTGAGCATTGCAAATGACTTGAACCCATTTTGGTATACACAATCATGTAATCTATGCCACATGCCACAAACCATGCTTACAGAACCTATTAAAATCGTTCTTCAAGATATTGGAAGGTTTTGCAGTTGATAAATTTGATTTGTAGGTCAAGGCACTTTGGAGATTGTACTTTTCCAACTGGTATATTTGCATCTATGCTTATTTCTATTTACGACCATGAGCAGAAATCAAAGCTGTAAAGAGGAGTAAGGAAAGAGCGAAAGAGCTTGAAGGCATTGATATGAGCAATATTATATCAAATACACGTCGAAGATCCACATCTAACTTTATTCTTCCGACACCGAAGCCTAAAGAACTTGTTGCAAGTGATAGCGATGAAGAAGGAGAAGGCTCGGAAGATGAAGAAGAAGAAGATGACGATGGCAATGACGATAGTAACAGTGAGCAGTCAAGTGAGGACTTGAAAAATGGTAATATTTTTTATTTGTATTTTGAAAAATTGCCTATTCAAATTTTTATTTTAATAGAGGTCTTTTTGGCATGTCCTGCAAACAAAGTTTTAAAAGAAAGCTTAAGGTATCGTGACCAATTTTTTTCTGTTGACCAAGTATGATGTTGGTGATGCAAGGTTTTTGACAGTGTGAAAGTAATTTATCTTACAGCCTTTTTTTTATGCATTTTTTAATCACTGTCGACAATAAAATCGTCCTGAGTCATCCTTCTAAATGATTACATTAATACAATGTTCTCCAATTTCAGCACCCATTACCAAGTCAGTCCGTATTACCGACCAAGATAAGCTGCATCTTGTTTTCATTTTTTAATGAATGGGTGAAGTTTCCATGAATATATGTCATCAAGCTCTCTCATTACCATTTTCAGAAGCATTAGGGTATCCCCCTCTTGACGATAAGTGACAATAGACCCCGGTCTGTACTTGGTCTTTCAATTTTAGAATGAGTCAAGCTTTGCTTACCCTTTTTCAGTATTAAAGGCTCTAGCTAATTCTATAGCACCTCCGAAGCAAATTGACATTAACTGATGCAAGTTACTATTTTAAGTTCAAGTGGGCATCTTGCAAAATCTTGATTTCCGGGATGCCTTGAAATCTTGGCTTTCTGCTGTCAACAAAGATTTTGTATTTTTCTCTTTATTATTTTCTTTGAATTTAGTCGCGCTCATGGGTTCATGAACCCTTTTGAGATTAAGAAAAAACATGCATTGAATAACTTGAATATGAGAAGTTGGCTAACTAAACACTAGTAGCATGGCATTTTTCCTCATAAGCTAGATAATTGAGCTTAGTCAATCTGCTTTTGCCATCGAATGGCACGTTTATTGCTCATATGATAGTCCCTGCGGCTTTTGTATGATAGTCCCTACGTCAAAAGCTAAAAATTATTTAAAAAACTCCCAGCTTCATTCTTAAGCTTTTGCCCTATGGTTGAAAGTTTCTTTCTGTAATCAAACCTATCAGTATTCTTACTGATATTTTGATTCTACTATATTCATATTTGGCCTGATAATTTCCAGTGGTTTAAACTTATGCTTACAAATTTTTGTTCAGATGGTGGCGATGAAAGCAACTGATTCTGCATTGTGCTTGGATGGTGATTGCCTCGAGCTTCAAGGATCATCCAGGCTCTCAGAAAATGAAACCATCCAACTTGGGTGTATTTGGTACATAAAAGCGCCCTTCATACATTTCTGCTAATACTAGATGGAAGCTCTTTTTGAGGTATCTTTTCAGGACTGATGTTGATTAGGAAGGACTCTCTACCTGATAAATATTTAGTTAATCTTTTCGTCATCTCATGATGACTTTAGTAATGTAATTCATGTCAATAAATTGTGAACCCTAAACTCTTATCTCTTTTCTTCTTTCGAAATGATGTAATTGGTATAATGTTAAGCAGGCGAATAGTGTAGTTGTATCAATTAGGACTGGTTATACATTGAGCAGATCTTGGCTAAGCTCGGTGTATGCTGTCAGCCAAGCGGCCGTATGTGGGTGATTCTTGTGTTTTGCATTATGGACCTGATCAGCCGTCAGATAGAAAAGGCCGCATATTTACACTTGAAGCACTGAGTTTGGTATTGTAAATGTAGGCTTTCTGGGTGAGGCTTCGCTAGTGTGGGACTTGATCCTAACGTGTGATCCATCAATAGGGAGGGACTGGGGAATTCGGTCATTAAATTTTGTTATTTCAATTAATTTTACGAAAAGATATGCCTCCTAGGAGAAAAAATAAGATATATGCAGCGCAGTTGAAAAGAAAATTTAGAAAAAGAATGGCTAGAATCTACTCAACTGGTTGGAAATGATTAAGGTTTGTTTACATATGATCTAGTGCTTTATATTATGTTAAAAATTGTGGATACAAGGATATTCACTTATAAGTGAAATTAATTTTAACCATTTGGAAATGATAAAGCAGGTTAGGTTTGTCTTTTGTGGTTTTTGCACGCACAAAGCCCCGCTCTTGTTAGGGCTGATGTCTAGAGTCGTTGAGGTTCCTCGGGGATTTGAAGTAGTAAACATACTACAGACATAAAATAGTTTCACAATCACATTATTGGCATGCATGAGTTGACTAATATGAAAATTAAGTATAAGAATAAAGAACGGAACAGAGCTGGCTCGGTTTATTTGACACGGTATGTAGGAATTTGCTATTAAAAGGTGTTATTATAATAGAGCAATTCATGTAACAATGACAAGCTGACTGCGTGTAAAGACCGTGGAAAATTTTTTTTAATATATTTGACTCGGGCAGGGAAAGATTGAACGTTAGAGAATTAATATTAATTATATTATATTCTCTACCCAGTTAAGTTTACCCGGTTAAATATTTTATTTTTTACCCGGTTACCCGGTTAAAGGAATTAAGTATGGGTGTTAGTGTGTTTCCATAAACCCTAGCCGTCATTTCATTTATAAAGAACGTCCTCCATCCTAGCTTTCATTTGCTTTCTGTTCTCCTCTTCCTTGCCGGCGTGTCTTTTTCCTTCTTCTTAATTTTCTTGCATGTATATTTTAATTTGATAATAAGCTTTATAATCGTGAGGATTAAAAGTTTAAAATCAATAAGAAAACAAATATAATTTTACACCGGAGAAACTAAAATTATTGACGAGTTTCCCCTATTCGGCGAGATGGGCAAGCACGGGCAAGCCTCGTCAGGAATCAGTGGCAAGGACCGTTCCAACGTTGGAAGATGATCCAAATCTCTTCGTTGATCAATATAGGGTTGATCTCATGGTTGTGGATGCCAGCCTAGGGTGGTGAATAGACAAAAACAGGGAACGGCGGCGAAAATAGGGGCGACGGCGGTGGGTGAAGAAATCCGGCCGTCCTGGGTGGCAACTGGTTTCAATATGGCCGGGGAAGGTAGATAGGTGGTCGAGAGTGACGAGGCGACCATCCAATTGAGGCGGCGATGCTCGCCGACGGTGGAATCGCCGACACGAGCACGCCACTAGGAAGGCGATGCGGGCATCACCTCGGCTGGAAGATGGCTGGAGTTGGCTGAGGCGACGCCGTAAGGGTAGGGCAGGGCTGGCTGACAATGATTGACGGCGGTCGGAGGTGGTCGGCGGCGGCAGCTGGAGCGCGCCTAGAGTCAAGAACAGAGCATGCCGGAGAGGAAGAAGAAGAAGAAGAAGAAGAAGAAGGGCAGTGGCAATTCTGTAAATACTAATTGACTCGATACCGACTCGAGTTAAAATAATACAAACTCGTAATAAATCTTTAAAAATAATTATTTTAACGGGTTATAAGGTAAAATTACTAAACTAATTAGTTATTGGACGAAGTTGACATGGACATAAGTAATAAAAAATACGGTAATGAGAAACTATCGATAATTAATCGGCGTAATAAAAATAATTAAATTAAATCGGACGGTTATAAGTGATTAATAAATAAAGATGTTACCTTTATGATATTAAATTTAATATTAAGAAAATAAAGTGATTATTTTAATAATGAGTCAGTAATGTAGAAAATGAGTTATTAAACTATTGTCGAGTAGCAATCACTCGCGTCGAACCTAAATAGCATATGGAAATAAATAAAGTTCGAAACTTTATAGAGTCAAATAATTTAAAATAATTGTATTAATAATATTTATGAATTAAAATAATACAAATTATTTTAAATAATTTAATTGAACAACTTAATTAATTAAATTCCTATAAGTAATAGTAGCGATTAAAAAAATTATAACCAAAGGAAAATATACTAATAATAGTAATTAAATATTGGGGTATAAGTTGATAATTATTTTATTATTTGTTAGGTGTTAATTATGATCTAGATTATTAATGTAAAGTAGGATTTAAATGATTATGTCACATCAATAGTGTAATTTTAATATTGTTGAAATTTAATAGTGATATATATATATATATAGTCATTTAGCTGCATGCATTTCTACTCGAATAAAATTATACTTATGTATAATTTTATGTCCTCGTTTAGATTAAGATCATTGGTTGCAGCTGCAAGTTCAAAATATCCAGGTCCGTATAATTATTTAAAATGTTGTATTTTCCCTTGTAGATAACCTGGTCAGCCTAAGCGCAGATTTGACCACCATGCACCGAGTGCAACCGGGGTGAAGGAATTGACTCAGTCTGACACGGGCTATACGCTTCATAATTATATAATGAACATGATGGACTCACCCATCAGCTAGTAAATTAGACATGGCGGATTGGACTCACCAGCCAATTACGGACATGGTGGATTGGACCCACCATCTGATAACATACATGGCGGATTGGACTCACCAGCCAATTACGAATATGGTGGATTTGACTTACCAACCGATAACGGACATGACGGATTGGACTCGCCAACTGGTAATGGACATGATGGATTGACCCATCAGCCAATCAATTAGACATGGTGGATTGGACTCGCCAGCCAATTAAGGACATGGTGGATTGGACCCACCAGCCGATAACGGACATGGCAGATTGGACTCGTCAACCGGAAATGGACATGATGAACTGACCCATCAGCCAATAAATTGGACATAGAGGATTAGACTCACCAGCCAATTATGGACATGGTGGATTGACCCATCAGCCAATAAATGGACATGATGGACTGACCCATCAGCCAACTAATGGACATGGTGGACTGAACCATCAGCTAATAAATGGACATGTTGGAATGGTCACAAATGCCAATATTATTGATAATGATAAGGAGTTTATGGACTTGTTTTATTTAATTATACGGCTTAGTGGTTAATCACTAATGCGAAATTGCCCCGGCAGGTTAGCAGATGGACCTAAAGACTAAAAGACGACAGGGTGGTTTTTCTACCAACGCAGATGGTGAACGATTAATAAGCGGACTTCTTTTTTTACTTTTCTTGTGTTATAAATGTGGCTATGGGAAACGATCTAAGACTGTGGGATAATTACTTCATGCATTGTCATTTGAAAATTTCTTTTGAGTTAGAAATGCTAGACTTATTTGCTTCATATTATTCATGAAACCTTTTAAGTAACAGCTAGTCCGGTTAGGATTGGTTGTTATAGGGTTGGTTTTTGTTAAATTTTGAGTAACACTCGGCCAGCAAGGCCCACAATATCGTGAAAAATGACGGGTCATTACACTACAAGTGGAATCAAACATCTTAAATTAATGCATTTTTTGTCATTTTTGTTGTGTTTCGGCCTCTCTCTTTTTTAATGGGGTTCATGGCCCCACAACAATTTCAAGGCAGGTTGATATTTATTTAATTTTATTATTATTATTATTATTACTATTACTATTATTATTATTTATGAAAAAAGTGGTCATCCAAATTATGAATGTTAAATAAATTGATAAATTAAATTGTACTTAAATATTTATTATTATAGTTAAGGGTGGGCATAGTTTTAAAACACCTTTTTAATTTCAAAAACTCTTCTAGCCGGACTCTAGTTCGTAAGTCAAATTCCATAGATGGCTTTGTACTGATTAATTTTACACTTGACTCCTTAAGTCAAGTAATATAAATTATCAAAATACATTATCTTTCTTTTAGATTAGTTAAATCAACACTTTTAAATAATGAAAATCATAAATTTATTAATTTTAACTATCAAAAGAGCAATATATTTTAATTTTATACAACAATTTGTTTACATAATTAAAATTTCAATTCCAAGTTCCGAGTTTTAAAATTATAAGGGTAAGTAGTGACAGTGGCTGAACCCCAATCTAAATTAACCGAATTTCATTCAACATCCAAATTTCATAACCGAGCCCAATCCAAATTATTCTTATAACTGAACCAAAATATTTCAATTAGTTTAGTTTAGTACAGAATAACCAAATTACATTATAAGTTATAAAAATTTAAATTTATTTAATTATTTAATTAAAATCATATCATTATTTTGGTGTTCATAGCTAGAAGGAATTTTAAATATATATATATCATTTTAAATAAATGAAATTTAATCCTAAAATATTTATTCCTTTATGATAATTAACATAAAATATAAAATTTGGAATATTTTTAAGAAGATCACTTAGCTCGCTTAATTTGGTTCAGTTTGTTTAGTTTTCAACCAAAATATCAATATAAATATCGATCTATTTATAGCTTTACCCAAAACCATACCAAATGGAATTGATAATTCAAGTGTGGTTCGCCCTATTACACCGACTTCTAATCATATTATTCAAATTAAAAATTTTTATTTATGAATACATACTTAACTTACAATCATTTTTATTTTTATTGGCCTATAAATATTTGTTTAATTTAGAATATATATTTATTTTTTTATTGTTACTCATATTAGGAAAACCTATCTAAATTAGAAAATTTTTAAAAATAGCACATTCTATTTAAATACTAAAATTTTGCTCAAATTAAACTGTACCTGCCTAATAAAAATTTTACTTATTTTTAACATAAAATTAATTATTTTAATATTTTTATATAACCATTATATTTTAAATATTTTTTGTTCAAATTAAATAAATAATTACTATTTTTTATTTTAAAAAACAGTTAATCATATTTTATAAAATTTAATTTTCTATACCATTAATATCTACACTATTGATGAATTATAAATATATCTCGTATATTTCACAGATCTTTAGCTAGTAAAACTCATAACAAATTTGCTCTTCGTTTGTTTGCTTGTTTTTTGCCCCAAGTATCAATATACCTATTTAAACATATATCAATATTTTGTTATTACAATTAAATATATATATTGATGTATGATTAATATGAAAAACATTATTAAAAGTTAGGCAAAGTTGTTAGATCTTTAATCCATATATGCATGAGCTACAATTCAAAACTTATATGAGTTACATTTTTTATTTAGTATAACTTATTGAGTTATATTATTCAAAGGGTAAAGGTTTCCTGTGCAAGAGGCCGGAAACCCTTACCTGCGCCAGGATAATTTCGGTCATCCGATTATGATCGAACGGCCCAGACTTGATTAAAAAAATTTTTTTTCCACCACCCCCCCCTTCGCCGGCGGCCGGGATCCGGCCGGGCGGGGGGGTGGGCGAGGCGGGGTGAGGCCGGCGTGGGTGGGCGGAGGAGAAGGGGAGGGCGGCGTGGGTAGGAGGCCCTCGCCCCGCCTCGCCCACCCCTGCCCGGCCGGCGCGGCCGGATCCCGGATGCCGCCCTCCCCCTTCTCCTCCGCCCACCCACGCCGCCCTCGCCCCGCCTCGCCCACCCCCCGCCCGGCCGGCCGCGGCCGGATCCCGGACGCCGCCCTCCCCCTTCTCCTCCGCCCACCCACACCGCCCTCCCACGCCGCCCTCGCCCGCCTCGCCCACCACCCGGCCGGCCGCAGCCGGATCCCGGAGCCGCCCTCCCCCTTCTCCTCTGCCCACCCACGCCGCCCTCGCCCCGCCTCGCCCACCCCCGCCTGACCGGCCGCGGCCGGATCCCGGACGCCGCCCTCGCCTCGCCTCGCCCACCCCCGCCCGGCCGCCGGCGAAGGGGGGGTGGTGGAAATTTTTTTTTATCAAATCTGTGCCGTTCGATCATAATCGGACGGCCCAGATTATCCTGTCGCAGGTAAGGGTTTCCTGCCTCTTGCACAGGAAACCTTTACCCTATATATATATATATATATATATATATATATACAAAATTACTACCATACGCTGCATCAAAATGCAGCGTATGGGCAGCTTTTGGATTTGGACCGTTGGATCAAAATCCAACGGTCCAAATCCATCCTTCGTTTTTTCCCCCTCCCC
This sequence comes from Piper betle, assembly GCA_033002965.1. NCBI lineage: Eukaryota > Viridiplantae > Streptophyta > Magnoliopsida > Piperales > Piperaceae > Piper > Piper betle. The sequence continues at coordinate 92,075 of JAURVB010008688.1, read as the reverse complement.
CCATTTTCTTCTGTCGAGGCGCCGCCCCCTTGCCGGATTCCGCCGCCGCCCTGCCTGCCGCCGCGCCCCTGCCCGCAGCCCTGCCCCCACCCCCTGCCCCGTCAGCCGCTGCGTCCCCCGCCCGCAGCCTTCCCCCCTTGTTTCCCCTGCCCCCTTCGCCACCTCGCCCCCGCTCACCCCCTGCCCGCAGTCGTCCCCCCCACCGCCCCTGTTTCCCCTGCCCCCTCCGCCGCCTCGCCCCCGCCCACCCCCTGCCCGGTTCCCCGCCACCCCCCCCCCGTAGCCTGTTTCGCCCCACCCCCGCCACTGCCCCGCCCGCCCCTGCCCTGTTTTCACCACCCTCCCCACCCACCCGTTTCGCCCCCACCCCCGCCGCCGCCCCACCCGTCGACCAAGCTCCTCCCTGCCGTCTGCTGCACTGGCCACCTCCACGCCGGCGTCACCTGCTTCACCGCCAGCGGTGGCGTGACAAAATACCTAGAAAGAAGGAGCAATGGCATTTTCGTAATAAAAATTTGACTCGCTCCTAACTTGAGTCAAATTTATGAAATAAATTTTAAAAATAAAATATAATAAAATAAAAACTTGACTTGCTCCTGACTCAAGTTAATTTTATAAAATAAAATTTTAAAATAAAATAATATAAAATAAAAATTTGATTCGCTCCCTGTTGACGCTGCTGCTTGCTGACCACCTCATTGCCGCCACCCACACCCTGCCACCCGCTCCCTCGCGTCGTCTCCCCGATCTCGACTGAAGTCAAATTAAAAAATATTATTTTATATTTTTAATTTATTTCACAATAATTTTTAATTTTTTTAAAAAAATACAAAACCATAAAATAAAATATTATAAAGTAAAAACTTGACTCGATCCCGATCTTGAACGGAGTCAAATTAATATTATTGAATAATTTTTTTAAAAAATAATTTAGTAATAAAAACTTAACTGGAGTTGGGATAAAGTCAATAATATGAAATAAATATAAAAAATATAAGATAATTTTGTAATAAAAACCTGACTCGATCATGTGCGGGACAGAGTCAAATTTTTATTACAAAATAACTTTATTACTGAATAAATTTTTATTACAAAATAAATTTTAAAAAATAAAATAATTCCGTAATAAATTATTTTAACTCGAGTCCGATTAAGTAAAATTTTTATTACCAAAATACTCTCCCCTATTTCTTCCTCATTTTTTTGGCGCGCCACTTTCTACCGGCGACCTTGCGGCCGGCAGCCCGCTGGCCAACAATGTCACCGCCTCGTGGCTGGATGGGCCTAGTGGGAAATGTACGACGTTGGTCTCGTGTGGGACGGAATAAAGTTTTTATTACAAAATTATTTTATTTTTTTAAATTTATTTCGTAATATTGAATCGATCTCGTGCGAGATCGAATCAAGTATTTATTATAAAAAAATTTATTTTTTTTTATTTCATAATATTGACTCGAGCTCGTGCGAGATCGAATCAAGTATTTATTATAAAAAAATTTATTTTTTAATTTATTTCGTAATATTAACTTAAGTCAGGGACCGAGTAAAGTTTTTATTACGATTTTACCCTCCCGTGTTCCCCCGCTCTATCTCGCTGCGCCACCCCACCGCCGGCGACGTCGCCTTCGGCCACCCGCAGGAGGGGGGCGATGGCTGCGAGCAAGGGCCAGGGGCTGGGGCGGAGGCTGCGGCGGCCGACAGGGCCGAGGGCAGGGGCGGGGCAAGGGCAGGGGAGGCCGACTGGGGCAGGGGCAGGGGCGGCCTGCCAGGCGAGGGCCTGGGCTGGGGCTGTCGGCCAGATGGGGCATGGGCTGGCCGGCGGCCGGGGGTCGGGGGCAGGGACAAGGGCGGGGCGGGGCAGGGGCAGGGGCGGGCGGGGGCAGGGGCAGGGGCCGGCGGGGGCTGGGACAGGGGAGGCCGGCGGGCGGCAAGGCGGGGGCGGGGGCGGGCGGTGGGACGGGGGCATAGGGCGGCCGTCGGGCGAGAGGTCAGGGGCGGCCGGCGGGGGCGGTCGGTCGCGGCGGATGTGTGTGAGGGGGTGGGGGGTGGGGGTGGGTTGTATATTTGATTGTGGGCCGTCGAATCCTGGTAGCGCACTGTAGCGCTGCCCTATATATATATATATATACATTATATCTTTTATAATATATATATATATATATATATATATTATATTATATTATATTATATAAAAAATATATGAGGTGTAACTCAATTATATTTTATTTTTTTCTAGATTTTATTGTAACCAATTTCTCAAATCAATTTTTGGGTACGAGAGGATGCAATGATCATCTGCTTACAGCGTCAACGGTGGGGACTCAGGCCACACCCGTCGCCATGCTCCTCCTCCTCCTCCACCTAGCCGTCGCCGCCACCGCCCCCTCCGCCGCCGCGGCGCCGGCGGTCGACTCCACCGCGGACGCCGGCGGCACCCCTGTCCACCGCTTCCAGCAGTACCTCCGCATCCGCACGGCGCACCCGAACCCCGACTACGCCGGCGCCGTCGCCTTCCTCGCCGCCGAGGCCCGCCGCATAGGCCTCCAGACCCGCACCCTCGAGTTCGCCGCCGGAAAGCCCCTCCTCCTCCTCACCTGGCCCGGCCGCCGCCCCTCCCTCCCGTCCCTCCTCCTCAATTCCCACCTCGACTCCGTCCCCGCCGACGCCCCCCACTGGTCCTCCCCGCCCTTCGCGGCCCACCTCGACCCCCTCACCCGTCGCATCTACGCCCGCGGCGCCCAGGACGACAAGTCCATCTCCGTCCAGTACCTCGAGGCCATCCACAACCTCAAGGCAGCCGGCTTCGCTCCGGCCCGCACCGTCCACCTCTCGTTCGTCCCCGACGAGGAGATCGGCGGCGCCGACGGGTCCGCGAAGTTCGCGGCGTCGGCGGAGTTCGAGGGTTTGGGGGTGGGGTTCGTGCTTGACGAGGGGCAGGCTAACCCCGGGGACGAGTTCCGGGTGTTCTACGCCGACCGGTCGCCGTGTTGGCTGACTGTGCGGGCGGTTGGGGCTCCTGGGCACGGGTCGAGCTTGTACGACGGCGCGGCGATGGAGAACCTGGCGGAGACGATGGAGGTGGTGGCCAGGTTCCGCAAGGCGCAGTTCGATCGGGTGAAGGCAGGGGAGATGGCGGCGTCGGAGGTGGTGTCGGTGAACCCTGTCTACCTCAAGGCCGGCACGCCTTCCCCTACTGTGAGCGGCTCTTGCTTCTCTTCGCTTTTTTTTCGATTTCATTGTCTGGGTTTTTGCAGAGCTCAAAGTGATTACGCTTTATGGTTGATGGTTGTTACACTTGGTTTTATCTCATACTTCATAGGCGACGTTAGTAAAATCGTTTGCTAGTTCAGAGTAGTAGATTGCTGTGCTCATCTGCTTTGTACTTGACTTAAAACTGTGCTTATGGTTAGAAGTTAATGCATGCGTCTTTGTTTAAGAGGTAGCATTTGGTTGATTAGAGACTCATACTTCATAGCTGATATTGGAGATTTTATTTGTTGGTTCAGACATGTGTTTTGTTGTGTTCATCTGTGTTTGTACTATATGTGCAATTGTTTTGGCTGCTAGTTGTTTAACAGAATATGAGTGAATCAATGCTCAGCTTATTGAAAGGTACTGCTTTAGCTACTGATTCTCTAAGCATTAGATGTGTGAATAAATGCTAAGCTTATTCAAATGTACAAACTAGCAGGCACTTGGCTAATCTTCATAGATCGGGCAGAGTCTTTAAAGTTTTCGAATGTGAAAAAGCATGGTTAAGGCTTTTGAGAATTAACCCCTGAAAGTATTTGCTATGACTTTCCTTATTTGGGTTTTCTGCTCTAGCAAATTTATTTATTTTTATTTTTTTATGTGTATAGTTTGAATATTGTTTCACCGTTTATATTCTGTTTCAATTTGATGAAGAATGTTTCAATCCAAATACCTGAAGTGATTCCCTGCAGGGTTTTGTGATGAACATGCAACCTTCGGAAGCAGAGGCTGGTTTTGATATTAGGCTCCCTCCTACAGAAGATCCTGCTTTGTTAAGCAGAAGAGTTTCCAATGAATGGGCACCAAGTTCAAGGAACATGACATTCCAGGTCAGATATCTTGTTTGGATTACTCTTTTGACATGCTTACACTTTCCGCCATATATATTGCTACCAATTCAGCCAAATTCAGTGCAGGCTGATAATCAAGGTATTATTTACAGTGCTACCAATCAAGTCTTTCGTGAGTGTACTAAAGACATTGAGATAGACTGTCATTATATTTGTGAGAAAGATTACAGTGAAGATTAGATGTCAATAACAGAGAGCAATAGTAGGTTATTGCTGCCATTCACATAAAATCCTAGAATAATGGGGTAGCTAAAATCAGGAATACCCTGGCTAAGCTTTCTGGTGTGAAGCATAAACTGTTTTAATCATAAAAAAACCTTGATTTGCCGGAATTAACAGACAGATCAGAACCTCACCTAATTTGTGACGATTATAGAACAACGGTAGGCAGAAAAATAGGTTTAATGATGAGAAAACATGAGTTACTCAAAGAATTTTGGAAGAAAAGATGGACTTTCTGAATTATTTTTTTTATTCATAACAAAGGTTGCTTAGACATCTGAATCAGTGCAACTGCTTATTTATAGCATAATGATTTGACTTTTCTACTAGCTAGACTCTTTGGAGATAAGCATATGAAAATCTTAACATTATTTCTTGTACATTAGCACAACTAACTGGCAACTGTCAACTAGTCTCCATGTTAAGCAATAAAATAAAACAAGTAATAACTTGATGCTCTTCTTGGCCCCAATTGCCACCTCCTTTGTTTGCGCGTGGGACCTACAATGCCCGAACGCAGGCAAAGTTTCTAAACAAAAGTGAACTATTACATGTAACTTTTTCCTTTCAACTCGTTAGTAGTAATAGCTTGTTTGAATAACAAGTCAGGTAGAAAATAGATAGTAAATTTGTTCTGTAGACTTTGCAAAGCAACTAATCACACTGCTTGTAAGCACATGAAAGGATGGTGAGAAGCAGGCAGAGCATGAAAAAAATGTCAGGAATTGTGCACGAATCGTGCACACTACCAAGAAATAGAAAATAATCTATGTTTATGATGCCATGTGCACGGGTTAAATGCTAATTTGTCTTGTAGATTGTCAACTTGTGGGTGGTGATTGTATGGATGAAAGATATAAATGTTAAGAAAGAAAAAAAATGGTGAATTGGACTTGACATCTAAGTATCTGACTCTTATGACGCAATTTGCATATGAAATTTACAGCATAAGTTCATATACAATATATCTTAATGGAAAAATTACTGAAACAAACCTACACAGCCCGACTCAAACTGATGTATAATCCTTAAGCCATTAAGATTAGTTGCATTTATTCAAACATCTGCCAGAAACTTCTTTTTTCCTTTGAGGGCTGCAAACAGGGCATCCAACATTAAAATTTGTGACTTTGTTCTGCTTATGTTTTGTGTGACTGACTTTCAAAAACAAGTAGTTGTTGACAAAATCTGATGTTTATGTTCCTGCATTAGTTACTGTCACATCAATTTTAAAATTAGTATGAGAACTTTCGCCTGGATGTTCTGAGACATCTTTTGTTCTGGATCAATGAAGTTCAACCATGTATTACTTGGACAAAAAAGGATCCAAGACAGGAAACAAGCAAGCAGACAAAATTTTCTTTCTAGTTCCAGTTCTAACTGTAATGGTAGGGGATTTCAGAAAGGGTTGCAGAGCTTGCCTTGTAAAAAATGACCCACTTGAATTTTCTTTACCTGGCTTGATGGCGAATCCTGGTCAATTAGAGGCACCCCTTGAGGGGATACAACCAATGAAGAATGCACATAATAGTGAGGTGCGAGGCCGGAGGAAAATTAGAGAGATCCTGATGGAGTTAGCAATCTGTGAATTCAATTATTCCCTTCATAGGTGAGTGCGTGCATCTCCATCAATTTGCCCATTTACCGGAAATCATATCCATATGATGATACAAGTCTAACTACTACAAAGCTTCATGCTAATTTGTGATTAAATCTCATCCATGAGGCTTAGAGACATCTAATTCGTGATAGAAAATTGACATCTAAGCCATATTGTTCAAAGATAAATTTTTGTGCCTTTTGATGAGCTGGAATGCCTATTTGAGCGTTCTCTATGGAGTACTTCTGAACCAAAAAGAAAGGGAAATTGAGCTACTGATCTAATGAGAAATAGTGTTCAGCATTTGTTATTCTTAATGGATATTTAAGTGTAGCAATACTCAGTTTTTTGTAAGATTTTTTTTTTATTTAACATTTGTTTTTGCTATTTTGGTTACAAACATGCACTTTGATGTGCCTAAGTCAAACCTGTGGGGAATATAGTCAGTTGCAGTAAGAAAAATAGTGAATGATCTCAGACTTAGAGTAGAGTTTTATTTTGAACGGTTTTTTATGCCTAGACTTTTGGCTTCTGTATTACCCTAGAAAATATTAAAATGTAGCTAAATGGCCATGTATAACTGCAGCTAACTCAAAAAGGGCCAATTAGAGACTCTCAAGGACGACCTTTAATGACTGCAACAGATGATTCAAATCCATGGTGGACTGTATTTAAGCAAGCTATTATTGATGCTGGAGGGAAACTGGCTAAGCCTGAAATACTAGCTTCTACTACTGATGCCCGGTTTATGCGGCTAAGGGGAATTCCTACCCTTGGGTTTTCTCCAATGACAAGTACGCCCATCTTGCTGCATGATCATAATGAGGTAAGCTGTACTTATTTCTTCGAGTTTGATGAGTTTGATTTAATGATTGTGTATTTATTTTTTTGAGAAGTAAGACAAATCTCTTCATCTTGTATTATGCAGTTTTTGGAGGAAAGTGTTTTCCTTAGAGGTATCAAGGTATATGAGTCAGTAATCAGTGCCTTGAGTAACTTTACAGGATGATAACTGTTGGGATTTATTTCACTGAACTGCAGATCATTGTATAAGAAAATGTTCTCTCTTGTTTATTTAAGTTTTGCAGTGGTGCTACTAGCCACCTTTTTTTTGGCAGATATGACACTAGGGAAAAGCTGAAATTTCGATTTGTATATGGATCTGGATGTTTGGAAAATTTTTCATGCCCGATTTAGCTGCCCCTAATGCACTGGAGTATTTATAAGCTTATAAAATGGGTATCAAGAATTTACCAAGTGGGTATTTTTATATACTAAAATACTCACTTAGTAAGCCGGTAAGTACCAAGGCGTATTTGTGGCACAACTGGCTTGAGTGTGGCTAAAAATCTTCCCCTTTCTGGATGTCACACAAATGAGGCCTCCAACCCTATGTTATAGTCATAGTCTTCAGGCTTGTAGTCCGACATTAATAAGTGTACATTATTCATGTTGTTAACAACCAGTTTAGCTGAGGCGAGGCTGATGACTGTAAGGCTTCCGATGTACCTTAGGAGTGTTTTGGATTGCCAATGTAGCTTAGAATGACAATGTGAGCCGTTGGGTTTTTGCTATAAATTCACATGTCAAACCACATAACTTACATTTTACCATTTGCTCAATGTTATGTTTTGTTGGTCTTTCTTTCAAAATATTCCCACTCGGCGGACCATAATAGGAGTATTGTCTTCTCCTACCAGATATCCAAAAGGGTATTAGGGACACGGAGGGTAAGGTAGCTTGATTGCTCTGTTGAATAAACTAAGCTGAGTTTGACGACTGGCTCACGCTGTTTAGGCATAACTTCCTCCTATCCCTCCACATGGATGTTACATTGAAGCCAGCTTTTTTGGAAGCTTGCACCCTCTCGCATGCACTTCTTATTATTTATGTTTTCAATTTCTTAACTACTGAAGTATAACATAAGCATAATCTGTGAGCATGCTAGCTAGCGCTCACTAAAGAACTAACACAAAGAAGATTGTTGATGCAAGGGCAGCCCATTTTAAATCATGTTAACACTTTAAAAGAAAACATTGGAATCAAACTGCACCTGACATGTTCATCAATTCAATGTTAAGACAGGGATGATAAGCTCGAATTGAATACATGCCCACCCATCTGAGTTCATTAATCCGCCTGTTTGGTCGTAACCCATGTTCCTTCATACTTCCAAAGTTAGAGAGATTCCTCGCTTATATTCATATTTCATGTGATTAATGTTATTGTTTGATGTGATGGCTATGAAAGCACCCTTTGCAGCAGTCTTTGTAAGTAAACAGGTGATTGAATGCTTCTTCAAAACAGAAGATCAAAGGATTAATTATGAGTATGCTCTGCTCAACTTATCCTCCCAACTTGTATAATATGTGCATAAAAGAAAAGAAAAATTAGCATCAGTAACATTTCGCTATTTACACATGTAATACTTCCAAAATCATGAAATGAGTTACATTGGTCAAATACCCACAAGACACATCAGCCCTGATCAAATGCTAATCTAAATTGAGAAGGTTGGCATGTTCAAGTGAGACCGGTCCAACAGACTTAAGAACAAAAGATTCCCATAGAATAATAATTCTAATTTCCACGCGACCGTTCATAGCGTATACTACTTGCCGGGCTTAAAATTTTTATAATTCAACCCATTGCACTCTCTAAGACAGATTTAGAATTCACTTGCACACAATTGAAAGGAAAATGAATAAAGGACAATGCAAGCACAGAGTTTGGTCGACACCAATCGATCAGTAGCCAATCATGCAATTTAAACAGCTCAATAGAGTTCGATAGGAAATAGGCTATACTTCAGCAGATTGATTTGTAAATCGATTGGCTATTGTTGTTTCTTTATTAATGCATCGGAATCAAACAAGTAATATAATATGAGTAAGAGATCGTTCATATGAAGATTTGATGTTATATTGTTATTACCGATAGTTAAGTTGTAAAACCTACTTGGATGTGTACATGAAATATATAGTGTGATTTAATTATGTTCTAAAACTAATAGATCAAGTAAGGACATGAAACATGTGGACTATTTATGAACAATGCAAAACCACGAAGACAAAAACATGGTACAAGTTGTCACAAGTTCTCTTAATGAAAATAGATCTGGACTAGATAACTTCACTTGGTTAATAAGTAGCATATCTTGTCATGTTAATCAAATTACAAATACTTTAGAATTAATCTCTAGTGAAACAACTTTAATTATAATAGGCTCTCATATTTTATCACAACTTACTGCCACAGCATCGTTTTACATCCTTATGCAAACAATACTAGATTGGTGCATTAAGATTAACTTCTTTATGCTGATATCTATAACTTTGATGCATCCCTATAATTAAAGTCGTAAACTACTTCATTTATGGATATCATTAGTCTGCCTATCCCTAGATCTTGACCGAATCTCTTAATCATGTAAAAGTTAGCTACTCTTTTTAAGCATCAAGTGCAGGCACTAAGTAATCAACTAACAAACAGTGAAACAAGATATATTACATATCAACCAGATTCATTATATAACTAGATCACTTAGTGTTTACCCCATGTAAGAATAACAATACATCATAAAGTTTATCAAAGAGAACAACATGGTGAGAAGAGAAGAAAAAGTTGTGCAAATTTGTAATGATGATGCCTTGGCGTGAACTTCTCTTCAGTAGTAATGCTTCTTTGCAACGTAGAGTCTAAAGCTTCTTCTCAATAACCTTCAACTCTTTCTTTAGACTGGTAGTGTGGAGCTTGAGAGTATGAAAGATGAAGAGTAAGTTTTCTTCTTCAAATGCCTTCTTTAATCTGAGGTATGTATGGTATCTTTGCGTATCTATATCTCTAGTTATCCCCTCTTGTTCTTTTGAGTGAAGGTATTTATAGTCGATTGGGGGTGGAACTCTCTTGAACATGCAACAACTCTTTGGTGGCTTCCTTCCTCCAATGTGGTGCAGATGTTGACTCCAAAGTGTGATTGCATTCTTTGTAACACCCTAAATCTGGTTCCGGAATATCACTGGTCCCAGTTGGGTCGGCTAACCCAAACCCAACTCATGTGGATCTACTCACAGCATTTCAAGATGGAAGATGTCGATCGCTATGCATGGATAAATGCATGAAACCCCTAACATGCCACTACATGGATGACATGACAACCAATTCATACAAAAAAATAATAGCGATAAAATCGATAAGAATTCCCGAAATAAAATAGACAAAGCCTCTCCTAAAAGTGCAATTAAGGCCTACCCTATCAAACCAACATGTATAAATATATATAAATATATCATACATTGACATTCTCACAAAATTCTAATCTGCTATATAAGTTATTTTGAATCTTAGGTCTCGGCTCATCTGTGCATTCTATTCACTTTTTGCATCCAATTCTGGGTTTTACTTGTTGTACATAATCAATATCTAAACATATGTAAAACAATTATAAATTCCGTTACTAAAGCAAATATCATATCACATCATATTATTATAACTTACATTTCATTACATCATTCTCAAAATATTAAACATGATATCATCTGACATGTGTGTATGTAAGAGACGTCACTGCTTCTCTGTCCATGCTGGATCATCCTACTCATTATCATCACCTACATATATTATAAAAACACGTCAGTAACGAGTGTTACTATTTAAAAAATATAACTAATATCAAACTGGCTATGAGAGCAAACTTTCATATAAAGAAAAACATTAATATACTTCTGATGAACTCTCTAAAGGGCACCTACTGAGGAGCCACTGGGCTACAGACCCGGTAGCATCTTGAATAGACTGTTTTGCTGCTACTGATGCCTCTCTCGGCATGTTCTCATTTCATTTTCTGGTTCATCGGGACTACTAGTATATCCTAAGCCCTCTTCTCAGCTCCATAATTCTCCTGGCCTTGAGCACGAAAGTCAATTACTCTCAGGCAGTTGCCTTTAGTACCCTTTAAACACAAGTCCGGACATGCGATGTACTAAACAGTATCCGTAAACCACTATGTTCTCCAGGTGTAAGGAATTCAAACACAGAGTTGTCAAAATCCCTCGGGATTGGAACAACCCGCTTACTAATCTAGAGCTCGCTTTGACTGACACATGAACCCACTCATGGTACGTGCTGTAACACCCTAAATCCGGTTCACACTCGTGAACCGAACTGGCATGTTACAGGCCTTAATTAGGTCGGCTAACTCAAACCTAACTCATGCGGATCCAATCTCGACGTCTTAAGATGAAGATACAACTCACAATGCATGGATGAATGCACAAACTCTAACATGGTACTACATGAATGACATGCAATTCAAAGTACACACCAATACAATTACGATCAAACTCAATAAAAATTCTAAAATAAAACGGACAGTGTCTCCCCTAAAAGTGCAATTAGGGTCCACCCTATCAAAACAACATATACCAATATATATGCATATATCAATAATTTCAATCACACATAATCTAATATACTGTATATTCATTATGGAACTTGGGTTTTAACCCACTACACTTCCGCTACGCGCTCTGATCACATTTCACCTCTTGTCATCATGTCTTAGCTTTTCATCACGTCATAACATCATCTCATTGCATTTAATTATATCCGATCATGTCTTAGCATTTCACATCATTCACAATATAATAGCATCAAAAATAGAATATTAACCACTCTATTGACTGACATGTGTGCAAGCGACAATAGTGCTCCTCCGTCCAATCTGGCTCCTCCAACTCATGATTATTACCTATATATAGTATAAAAATATGTCAATAACAAGTATTACTGGTCCGGAAAATAAAATAACTATAACAAGCTAGCAGTGAGAGCAAACTCTCATATGAAAGAAAACATCATATACTCCTCGTGAACACTCTGAGGGGCATCTACTGAGAAGCCACTGGGTGCAGACCCGGTAGCAGCCTGAACTAACTGATTTGTTACTGCTGATGCCTCTCTCAACATTTTCTTACTTCATTTTCTGGTCTCAAATCATAAGCCCTCTCCTTACCTCCATATTTCTCCTGGCCTTGAGCATGAAGGCCGAGTACTCTCAGGCAGTCGCCTTTAGTACCCTTTGAGCCACAAGTCTGGACATGCGCTGTACTAAACAGTATCCGTAAACCTCCACGTTCTCCGGGTGTGAGGAACTCAAATGCAGAGTTGTCAAGATCCCTTGGGAATGGAACAGTCTGCTGCACTAATCCATAGCCCGCTTTGACTGTCACGGCATCCATTCATGGTACATGGAGTCGGTTTCTCCATCTCTCGTCTCACTGAAAACTCAATAAAATTATATATATAGGCCTGGGAAGGGATTTATATAATAGGCCCGAAGGCAACTTGTGGTGGATCTTGTTTTCGAAATCATCCTCAAGGGATCTCATCCTCAAGGGGTTATTAATCTGGAAAACTGTTTGGTTAAATGGCCCAAGTTAAGTGGGATCCAATAAAATGCCACTTAACCCGTCCTGTAAATAATAAAATAAACATACAATAGAAGAGAATGTAAAACAAAGACGACTCCTAAATGGACCTGGTAGAAGCTCCAAGTGTGTCATTGTGCCTAGGCGGCTAACTCCTACTCCGTACCTACACATCAAAACTAAATACTAATGCCTGCTAACTAAATGATGCATCAAACTTAATGAACCTCAATCAACAATCAAATAATCATACGTATGAAAATAATTCTAACTAATCCTATTCATACTGATTTTACTGTATTTTTTAAGTTACGTGGTGGTCACTGATCATGCTCAGACTAGATCTACCTCATTAGATCACTTACTATTCATTCTCAATTAATTGCATCATGCAATTATCACTTCATCCATAGTCAAACATTCATCATGATAATTAATTAATTCTAACTTGCTATGCTAACAATCATCAAGTTTAAATAATCAAATAGGTGGTAATTATACCTCTCGTCGTAGGCGGTCCATGATTGTTAGGGTTTCACGCTCGTCTTGGAGCTTGAATTTGACGCTCGGCGGCGTCCGAAGTCAATCAGGTTCGATTGGATGAACTCGATGAATGATCTTCCAAATTCATGCAAATCTGGTTTTCTGGTAGGTTTCGGTGGTTTTCCAGCAGCTTCAGGTGGAAATCGCCGGCGGCGTCTACTGGCTGGATAGCAATGGTATCGGGTAGCATTGGAACCAGCTTGGTGAGCCCTACGTGTCTACGGCATCGACATGTTCAGCAGAAGCGGCGGCTCACCAAAAAATGGCTAAAACAAGGGCTGGCCATGGTGGTGTGTAGATCCAGCCGGGATGGGTGGCACTGGCCTCCATTCTGGTAGGGGAAGGTCGCTAGGGGGTCGAGGGTGTTGAGGCGACCACCTGATTGTGGCGGTAATGGTCGTTGGTGGCGAAACCGACAACACGGGAACAACCCGGGTGAGGCGCTAGGCACGGCGATTCTGGGGTCACAGCGGCTAGACAGTGGCCGGGGTTGGTCGGGGCGGCACAGCAACGCCGTGGCAAGGCTAGGCGGTGACGATTGACGGCCGGGTCCCGTTGGCGGCGGCAACGGTGGCGTGCATGGGGGAGGCGTTGGGAAGGGTTTTGGGAAGAAGATGTCGGGAGGGAAGAAAAATAACTAGGTGGCAATTTCATAAATAAGACTTGACTCGTCTCGGGCTCGAGTCAAGTATAATAACTAAGTCGTATTAAATCCTAAAAAATTCATAAAAATTGGGAAAAATCCCATAAAATCAAACAAACACCAAAACATCGTAATGATATGTTCTAGAACTATCAACCCACCCAAACTGCCTGTAAGACGTCCTAACGCGGTAAACGGCCTAAAACTAATTCTACGATCCACTATATATAAAAATAAAAATAAACATAAGTGGCATACTCTCATATATTTTGATAACTCATTCTGTTTTGTTGTGTTCATGACATTATCTTCATATACTTTGGTACGCATGACCCTCATTGCTCATACACGTGATCGGCGTTGGCTCAGTACACGTGTTCTGAAACTGACTCGACTCAAAAATAATGGTCGAACCAACCGGTTTTGAATATAATACCCTGAGTCGAATCGTGGGTTTTTCAATCTTCGTTCCTTATAGAAATTTCGTCTTTGAAATTTCAACTAAAGGAGGTTCTACTGAACTAATACCTGGAAGCTAGATACACACCAGTTGTATCCTCTACTCTTCGATAGTCATGTACATCCTCACTGTAGTTGTGCCATCATGGTGGGTTTTGCTTGTGATGCTGTCAATATCAACATTCTATTTCTAAGCTGTCTGTGCCTGTTTTGACATGACCATCATCTTTCTCTTCTATTCTGTTCCCTACTGCTAACTCGACGGAAAACCCTAGGTCACCCCTAAGGGCCTACTAGGTTGGTCAAGCAGATACTCTAGAGTATCGTATGGTTCTAATCTGAGCTATGCCTGGGAAAACTACATCGAGGGTAAGACCTACCTGCTAGCATCTACCCATGTCCCTCTAATCCTCATCTGTGAAAAGTCACCTACATATACTCTCAGGAAACTCTATTCCTAAGTCCTACAACCAACCTTAAGTATTCTATGAGTCTCCTGCTAGGTCGAGTGTATAAACTAATGAGCTAGATGGCTCACTGTCGCCAGTCTAGATCCAACTCTCAAGTGTCCCTATATAAGGAACTGGATCGCTCACTAGGTCGTAGTTGACTCGGTCCTGAGTCAAGTATCTCACTTTGTTCTATAAGAGAACAAGGATAGCTGCTATGACTCTACTGCATACTACGGCTCAGGTGACTATCTAGACAACCACTAACTACTGCTTAAAGGAGGCGAGAACACCTGTACATACACAGTGTGTCTCAAGGAGTATGATAACATACTCTGCATGGTCTGTAGAGCTTGCATCTGGTTTGTAGCATGTGCTCTAGTCAATGTATAATCATCTCAATCTTTTGGATAAACTGATGGTAGAACTGATATATACAAAGGGGTGAGTGGAAATCCTCAAGTGGAAGCTCTACTCTGTCTGACATCTCTGGGTTATAGGAAAGAAAACTGAATCCCGTGGAAATCTAGTCACACTGCTCAAGAACTCTCGATATGTGACATCTCATCCTCACACGTGGCATCTGATGTCAGGTAAATAAGGGAATCCACTAGGTTAAGAAAAACTACTACATAGGTATGTCCTTCTGATCTATGGTGAGGTCAAGGTGTCATGCGAGTGGTAGGGGAGATGAAATCCCTATGTATCGTACTGGGTGGCCAAAATATTGGTAGGTCTATGTACTTGTCTCTAAGATCACCATAATTCACTATGCCACAGGTGATCAGGCTGTGGAATAGTCAATCAATGACGAATCTCAGAAATGGCTCCTAATTGGCTCTAGTTCAATCAGCTAACAGTAGGCATGTATTTCTAGATACCGTACTAGTCACACACTTCTAAACGGGTGGGGTTCAAACGACCCAAAGAACCACTGTCTCCCCTCAAGTCTACAGGGACTCATTGTGAGGTTTGACACGTGTCTCGTCCACTCTTCAATGGTGTGTGACTTGTCATCCCGTACCTATTTGTAGTACTAATCTTGACTTACATGACTACTACTGCTGTGGTAGGTTCTCAAGCAAGGCTATCAATGAAGATGAGCATACACTGATATCACGGTCTGGTCAGCATGGTATGTGTTGTCTGAAGTCTCTGTCTACATCGCTCTCATGCTGGGGTGAAATCCTCATCAAAAGGTCGGTCTACAAACATCTACCTGCACTATAAACCCTAATTATTACCATGAAGGTACTTCTATACTTAGGGTAAGGCTCAAACCTATGGTTCAAGGTGAGAACCTAAGTGTGCTGGCGAAACACAAGGGAATCATTATCCTTCTAAAAGACACTTCCTCACTAACCCTCTATCTATGCCCAACACTCTAATACAAGTCAAACTCCTATCGTGTACTGGCCAATCGCTAAATGAGTTCAATGGAGTGTGATCGTCTACTAACCATCTAATCTATATATACTGGTTGTGGCCAATGTATACATTATCATGCAATCTGTACAGTTTGATCATTGTGACCATCCTATCTGGAGGTTATACTGTCATGTTCACCGATTCTTTCCATGCGCATCCCAATGAGACTGTCAATAACAGTGTCTGATGGGGTTATCTTGCAATATTCATCTGGCCAAAGAGTGTCAGGTCAAGACACTAATTGCAAGAGAGCTTGTGAAGTCGGATCCTATGCCATCTCATTAAAATAACCTCCGTTTTCCTAACTCTTCTATGTTCTGCTAATCCCATTGTAGCTATATCTTGTTCCTCAAGTTCTGGCCCTACTAAGCTCTAACTAATCTACTTGGTTGGTGGATGAGCAATACACGGACGGCTGTAGTGCGTCTTTGGTCGGTGGTAGTGCATCTCGGACGGCAGTTGTGCACCTCGATGGTGGTTGTGTGACTCGGTCGGCGGTCGTGCAACTCGGTCAATGGTTGTTCACTCGATCGGCGATTGTGAACTCGGTCGGCGGTTGGGCAACTCTGTCGGTGACAATTCTATCTAGATACTAAAAATCTGATCTTGATCGTATAGATCGTAAATCTACTCTACTGTCTCTAACATATCTTGGTTGCTAACAACTCGCCTCAAGTTGTCCAACCGTGCGTGTCCAATCCAAAGGGGTTTGGATCATGGTGCCGACACATATGATGGCAAACCTATGCTGAACCCACTCTAATCTCTTGAAATCTTGAGTGGCTGCTTTCATCAGTACTGACAGGCCCTCAAACGGCAATCACTGATCTGGTGCCTTATCTCTAGTAAAATCTGGTCAAATAGCTGATCTCATAGGCAATGGTGGTCCTGATCTTTTTCTTCTCATATCGAAACCTATGTTAGACAAAAAGAAGCCAAAATTGCTGCTTGTAGGTCATAAACTAGTGGAAGAGAGGAATGCGGTGAAGTGCCCATTGGACTGTCGATCCACCTCGCTACTCATCATCATTCATCACTATCTTCTGGAAGTGGTCCATCTCATGTGCTAACTAACTTATCAATATCTCTATACTTCAAGCTCCTTACTGTTACCCCTTTTCTTTTAACTCATTCCCATTATATACACCATGTCCTATGGAAATAGGACTAATGTGGTGACTGTTAAGTATTTAAAATATATAATATTTACCGATATTTTTAATATAATTTTGTACTTCCCGGGTATAAACATTATTAATTAAGTGATATTTTACTTTATTTTTTTGGTGTTAATTAATATTTTATTAGATATACTTAATTTTGGTGTTTCAATGCAGAAAAAGATGAATAAATTAATCTTTGGAATTGAATGGTCATGACACTAGGCCCCACCTAATGGCTATAAGTTATGGTGTTCAATGGAGTCGAGGAGTTACAAACTTGAAGGAACATCATAATTAATTAGACTACGTCGATTTGTGAACACCCTCTTCGAATTTTTGTATCTCTACTTCTATATAAAGGGGTGGTCATTTGTTGTTGAGATATCTCATCTCTTGGCTTCGGAGTGTAGTGAAAGAAGTAGTTTTAGTTTTTGTAATTTCTTTCTCTTTCATAATAAAAATTAGTTTCTTCTTTATAATGTTTTCTATTTTTATTATGGAGTAGTCTTATATTTCGTTCTAGAGAAGAATGGAACTTAACATGATTTAATTGAATTTATTTCACGCTTTTACTCTTTTATTGAATCGGATTGTTTGAATTATCATGTTCTAAATGCTAAGAATAGATTGATCACCTATATCTTAGATCATAAGGTTTAAGTAGATTTCGGGAGAAATTAATTAGATTAGTCATTGATAATTCATCATACGACGAGTCTTTTGACTTGTTTGTCGTTGTGGTCGGGAGATACATAACACCGTATACGATTGTAAGGCAATTCTTAATGCATTATTTTGTTGATTAATCAATTATCACCGGGAGGTAGAAATTGATGCAAAATAATAGAAGCATGAAGGAGCGGGAGCCACCATGTCATATAATTATCCTAGATCGATAATCTAAGGGAATAAAAGATAAAAGTAATATATGATGAAGATTAAATTGATGTTAAGGGAAATTCGACTCTAGAACGAGTTTTATCATTTTAACCTCTCCTTTTACTTAAAGTTATTATTTATATTTAGTTAAGTCAATTGTTTTGTTTTTCTCTTAATATTATTTTCTTTAATTAATTTAAGGAAATTCATCTCTCTGTGGGAACGATACTCAACTTTATCATTATATTACTTGCTTCGACCGTGTATACTTGCATGATATTGAAATTATTCGAACAAGTTTTTGGCGCCGTTGCCGGGAGACCGAATTTTCTAAGTTAATTTAGGATTAGAATTTTGAGAGTTTTCTTTTATCTTTAGATTTTAGTGTCTGATTTAAAGAAAATAAATAAAGTATATCATTGTCTTCTTCCTTGCTATCATTTATTTGATTTCATTTGTTTATGCATTGATTAGTGCGGTCACCCTTGTTTTCTTATGATCCAGAGATTGAAAGGACTTTGAGAAACTTGCGTGCTGCTAGAAGAAGAGCACAAGAAGCCATAGAAGAAGAAGCCATGGACCCACAACAACGACAAATGCCTCTACTTCCACCGATTGTAACGGTAACTAATGATGACAATAGGGCAATCCAAGATTGGCTTGTACCTCTTGCAAGAGGGTTTCAAACAAGTATTATTGCACCACCGGTGGATGCGACCCACTTCGAGCTTAAACTAGTTTTATTTAACATGTTACAAACCATAGGATAATTTAGTGGATTGCCCACTGAATATCCTAATAGGCATATCATGGATTTCCTATCGGTTTGTGATATGTATAAGCAACCTGGTGTCTCTGATGACACTCTCCGCCTTCACTTATTTCCATTCTCATTAATAGGAAGTGCGAAAGAATGGTTGTCATCATGAGATTCAATAACCACTTGGGATGAATTATCTGAAAAATTTTTGTTAAAATATTTTCCACTTTCTAAAACTACTAGATTACATAATGAAATCTTATCTTTTTTGCAGTTTGATGGTGAGTCTCTCTTTGAGGCATGGGAAAGATATAAAGAATTGTTAAAAAAGTGTCCCAACCATGGTATAGAAAGATGGATGCAACTCCAAACTTTCTACAACGGGTTGTTAGGGCAAACAAAGAACATAGTTGATGTGGCAGCCAATGGATCATTTCTTAAGAAAAGCCCACATGAAGCTTTCCAATTGCTAGAATTAATGGTTCCTAGCAACCATCATGCCACACAAGAAAGGCATCCATGGAGGACTACCGGAGTTTTAGAATTATATGCACTTACTGCTTTATCTGCTCAGGTCAATGCTTTAACTAATCACGTTCAAAATATTAATATGCAGGGACATGTTAAGGCTGTGGAGCCAAGGTGTGAATGGTGTGGACAAGGACATTCTACATGTCAATGTACAACAGATCAAGTTAACTATGTAGGCAACTTTAATAGGAACAACAATCCCTATTCCAACACCTACAATGCAAGCTAGCACAATAACCCCAACTTTTCAAGAATAATTCTCCACAACCGGCTGCTGTTCCCACTAATCCACCACCACTATCACAGCATTCTCAACGTCCTTCACTTTCTTTTCAACCACAACAACCGGATTTAATCCAAATGTTCAATTCCATGCAACAAACTATGCAATAATTTATGCAGAATCAGTAACAACAACAATAACAGTTTATGCAACAAGTTATAGTGCAATTAAACAAGGAACCAAGTGAGTGACCAAAGGGTGTACTTCCTAGCAAACCAGAACAACCAAAAAATGATGGTCAAGAGCATTGCAAAGCTATAACAACCCGGAGTGGTATTACTTTACAAGAACCAGTTCAACCCAATGATGTTAGGGGAAAAGATGATAAGCAAGCAACGAACGTGAACTCAATACATTGGTTAGCTTACTTGGAAGCAAAGGGAAAGAAAAAGATGAAGTACATATAGATGAGGTCAAAGAAAAGGTACCATTTCCTTCTAGATTGAGGAAACAAAGTGATGAAAAATATTTTAAAAAATTTCTTGATATATTTAAGAAATTACAAAGTAACATACTTTTTGTTGAAGCACTTGATTAGATGCTTAGTTATGTAAAATACTTGAAGGAAATTTTAGCAAAGAAAAGGAGAGTATATGAAAATGAAGTTGTACCCATGACAAAGGAATGTAGTGTTGTCCTCCAAAGAAAACTACCTCCTAAGATAAAAGACCTGGGAAAATTTGTGATTCCATGTTCAATTGGAGGAAATGTTCATTGTAATGCTTTATGTGACTTAGGTTCTAGCATTAATCTTATGCCTTTTTCTGTTTTCAAAAAGTTAGGAATCAAGGATATTGCTCCTACCAACATCACACTTCAGTTCGTTGACCGATCATTGGTATATCCTAAAGGGGTCATTGAAGATGTTTTAATAAAAGTTGACAAGTTTATCTTTCCGGCAGATTTTGTAGTGCTTGAAATGGAAGGAAGGAATGATGATTTACCACTCAATGATCGGGAGAGGTTTCTTGGCAATGGGGAGAACACTGATCAACGTAGCTGCTGGAAAACTTACGCTAAGGGTAAACAATGATTATGTCACATACAACACTTTTAAATCCATGAATTGCCTGGATGCAACATATGATTGTTCTAGAATTGAACTAAGTGATAAAATATTGTACAAAGGGGATTAGTTGAGTGATTCATTACATAAAGCCATAAATTCTCTTTGTGAATAAGATATTAATGTGGAAGAAATGGTTAAAGTATTAGATTCGCAACTGTTCTTGCCTAGAAGATTTAGAGTTGTGGAACCTTTAGATTTACCATTCCACAAATTGCTGCCATTAGTTGAAGTACCACCTATTTTGGAGTTAAAACAACTTCCAAAACATCTCAAGTATACTTTTTTAGGGCTTAATGACACTCTTCCTATTATTATATCTTTAGAGCTAACTATATTGTAGAAAGAAAAACTGATTAGAATACTAAAAGATCACAAGTCAGCTATTGCTTGGAATATAGCAGACAAACATGGCATCTGGTGTGGTTGCTGGTCATTTTCTCCTGGACAGAAGTTTTTTCCACACGATGCAATTGAAATTAAGACTGCACAAGGGGATCAATCATTTAAAGTCAATGAAGCATGGGTCAAGTCCAAATTCATCATTCACGACAATAATCCACCGACTTATTAGTAGAGGGAGTTCTCTTTCACTTCTTTTTCTTTCTCTTCATTTTTATTTTTGTTCAATATTGAGGACAATGCTCGGCGGCGTCCGAAGTCGATCAGGTTAGACTGGATGAACTTGACAGATGATCTTCTAAATTCATGCAAATCTGGTTTTCCGGCGGGTTCCGGTGGTTTCCGGCAGCTTGCGGCAATTTTCCGGCGGCAATCGCCGGCGGCGTCCATTGGCTGGATAGCAATGGTATTGGATACCATTGGAACCAGCTTGGTGAGCCCGATGCGTCTACGGCATCGACATGGTTGGCGGAGACGGTGGCTCGCCGTAAAATGGCTAAAACAAGGGCTGGCCGTGAATGTGTTGAGATCCGGCCTAGATGGGCTGCGCTGGCCTCCATTCCGGTTGGGGAAGGTCTCTAGGGGGTCGAGGGTGTCGAGGCGACCACCTGATCGTGGCGGTGACGGTCGCTTGGGGCGAAACCGACGATGCGGGCACAACTTGGGGCGCGGTGGGGGTTGGTCGGGCGACACAACAATGCCGTGGCAAGGCTAGGAGGCAACGATCGGCAGCCGGGTTGCTTTGGCGGTGGCGACGGTGGCGCTCATGGGGTAGGCACTGAGAAGGGTTTTGGGAAGAAGATGTCGGGAGGGAAGAAAAATAACTGGGTGGAAATTTCGTAAATAAGACTTGACTCGTCTCCTGCTTGAGTCAAGTATAATAACTAAGTCGTATTATGTAACGACATGCCATTTTTCACGATACTGTTAGCTTTGCTGGCCAGGTGTTACACAAAATTTAACAAAACCAACCGTATAACGACCAGTCCTAACCGGACCGGGTGTTACTTAAAAGGTTACATGAATAATATGAAAGAAAATAAGTCTAGCATTTCTAACTGAAAGGAACTTATGTTTCAAATGACAATGCATGAAGTAATTATCCCACAGTCTTGGACCGTTTCCCATAGCCACATTTATAACACAAGAAAAGTAAAAAGAGAAGTCCGCTTATTATCTGTTCACCACTTGAGTTGGTAGAAGAACCACCATGTTGTCTCTAAGTCTTTAGTTCAAGCTGCTAACCTGCGGAGGCAATTCCACGTTAGTGATTAACCACTAAGCCATATAATTAAATAAAACAAGTCCATAAACTCCCTATCATTATCTATAATATTGGCAGTTGTGACCATTCCAACATGTCCATTTATTAGCTGATGGTTCAGTCCACCATGTCCATTAGTTGGCTGATGGGTCAGTCCACCAAGTCCATCTATTGGCTGATAGGTCAGTCCACCATGTCCATCTATTGGCTAATGGGTTAGTCCATCATGTCTATCACCGGCTGGCGAGTCCAATCCGCCATGTCCATTATCGGCTGATGAGTCCAATCCACCATGTTCGTAATTGGCTGGCGAGTCCAATCTGCCGTGTCCAATTTATTAACTGATGGGTCAGTCCATCATGTCCATTTCTGGCTGGCGAGTCCAATCCGCCATGTCCGTTATCGGCTGGTAAGTCTAATCCACCATGTTCGTAATTGGCTGGCGAGTCCAATCCGCAATGCCCAATTTATTTGTCGATGGGTCAGTCCATTATGCCCATTACCAACTGGCGAGTCCAATCTGCCATGTCTGTTATTGGCTGGTGAGTCTAATCCACCATGTTTGTAATTGGCTGGCGAGTCCAATCTGCCATGTCTAATTTATTGGCTGATGGGTCAGTCCATCATGTCCATTATTTGATTATGAAGGGCGTAGCCCGTGTCAGACTTAGTCAATTCCTTGACCCCGGTTGCACTCGGTGCATGGTGGTCGAATCTGGCTAAGGCCGACCAGGTTGTCCACGAGGGAAAATACAACATTTTAAATAATTATACGAACCTGGATATTTCGAACTCGCAGCTGTGACCAATGATCCTAATCTGAACGAGGACATTCGAGTAGAAATACATGCAACTAAATGACTAATATATACATCACTATTAAATTTCAACAATATTAAATATTAAACTATTCATGTGATATAATCATTTAAATCCTACTTTACATTAATAATCCAGATCATAATTAACACTTAACAAATAATAAAATAATTATCAACTTATAAATAAATATTTAATGACTATTATTAGTATATTTTCCTTTGAGACGGTAATTACTTAACTACAATTTTGACAATTTAGTTTACGGTTTTATATCTTTAATCGCTGTCCTTATTCATAGCAATTTAGTTAAGTAAGTTGTATGATTAAATTATTTAAAATAATTTGTATTATTCTAATTTAAATAAAATTATTTTAAATTATTCGACTCAACAAAATTTTGAACTTTATTTATTTTCATTATGCTATTTAGGTTCGACGTTAGTGATTGCTACCCGATTATAGTTTAATAACCTATTTTCTATATTACTGACTCGTTATTAAAATAATCACATGATTTACCTAATATTAAATTTAATATGGTAAAGGTAAAATCTTTATTTTATTAACTACTTATTACTATCCTATTTAATTTAATTGCTTGTTGTGTGCCAATTAATGATCGACCGTTTATCATTACCGTATTTTTATTACTTATGTCCATCTCGATTTCGTCCAATAATTAATTAGTTTAGTAACTTTAACCCATAACCCATTAAAATAATTATTTTTAAAGATTGATTACGAGTTCGTATTACTTTTAACTCGAGTCGGTATCGAGTCAACCAGTATTTACAAATTTACCACCGTGAGCTTCTTCTTCTTCTTCTTCTTCTTCTTCCAGTCGGCCCTTCTCTTCTTCCAGCTTCGTCCTTGGCACAACTCAGATCACGCCCTTCTTCTTCTTCCCTATGCAACCTAATTGAACAACCATCTAAACATCCTAATCAAGCATCAACAATGAATTAAAATAGCCAAAGATGAAGCCTAACGCCCACGTTTTACAGCAACTATCCAAGACGACCATGTGCTGCACCATGGTGCCCAACTCCTAGCCTGTTCTTCTTCTCCCAGCCTCAAGACCCCTCCTTTCTTGCACCTTGCTTCAATTCAGATGTTCCACGACCTCAGGCTGGCATTAAAACAGGAAAGATTGGCCACCTTTGGACGTTGCATGGAGTATGGTCGTTCTCCCCACTTCTGCACTTCACCACCATGAATTCCGGCGAGAAGGTTGTCCGTTGTGGACTGTTCTGGCGGCCTGAACTGCTGTGAAGGAACCCACGATGCTATTGACGAAGCACAACCGGTGTCTAACCCTCTGAACGTCCATTACAGCACCTATTGCAGCAGAACATCGCCACTTCCATCAACCTTGCAACTCTGCCCATTCACCGCTGCAATTCCGCCACCCAACGGAAACCGGGGACATAGCGAGCCCTCCCTTCAACCCAGCAGCAAGAGAGGTCGTCTGGGTGTGAGGGACTGCCTTGCAATTATTCTTACGGTCGTCCATCTTGCCAAAGTTTCAGGCTACTCAGCCATGGATGAGATTCCAATTTCAGTTCAGTTTTAGTTGTTATTGTTGATTTCAGACTTTAATTCTCATGTTTATCAAGCATATTATCAATTAAAAAGACATATGAATGCAAGAAAATGAAGAAGAGGGAGATAGGAAGGATACTCCAAGTAAGGAAGAAACACCGGCAAGGAAGA
This sequence comes from Piper betle, assembly GCA_033002965.1. Classification (NCBI taxonomy): domain Eukaryota; kingdom Viridiplantae; phylum Streptophyta; class Magnoliopsida; order Piperales; family Piperaceae; genus Piper; species Piper betle. Next base: position 67,317 of record JAURVB010008688.1, on the reverse strand, counting down.
GGAGAGCTAGGTGGCTAAGGTGAAGAAGACGCCCCTACACCCGTATGTGAAAAATGATGTCCTCTTTCAAAATTTATAAAAATAAAAATGATGGCTAGGGTATGTGAAAACACCCGTATTTTACTTAACCGGGTAACCGAGTAAATAATAAAATGGGTAAATAATAAAATATAATAATTAACCGGGTAAAGAATATAATACATTCGGTCATTTTCGGACCAAGTCAAATATATTAAATTTATTTATTTATTTTTATTTATTTATTTTTTTCCGTAGTCTTTTCAATCTCCCCAACCCAAAGTGCAACGTAATAAGCCTAAGTCATTTCTTTAAAATGGTTAACCCAAGTTAAAGATCTATAGTCCATTCTCACTTATAAACAGGATCTTCTCCTAATAGGTATTAGATGTGGGATTAAGTTGATGGATCTCACAATCTACCCACATTAGGAAATTTCGTCCCCAAAATTCCTACACTTGGCCTGTTGCTAACCCCAACTCACGACCTTCTTTGGCCTGTGACTGGCAGCCTAGCTTATGTCCCTAATCTAGCCTACCATCTAACACGGAACCAGGTTGCTCTGATACCACCTGTAATGACCTAGCCCAAAGTGCAACGTAATGGGCCTAAGTCATTTCTTTAAAATGGTTAACCCAAGTTAAAGATCTATAGTCCATTCCCACTTATAAACATGATCGTATCTCAGTAGGTATTAGATGTGGGACTAAGTTGAGGGACCTCACAATCCAACCACCTTAGGAAATTTCGTTCTTGAAATTCCTACACTTGGCCCGTTGCTAACCCCAGCCCACGACCTTCTTTGGCCCGTGACTGGCAGCCTAGCCAGCATCCCTAGTCCAGCCCACAATCTAACACGTAACCAGGTTGCTCTGATACCACCTGTAATGACCTAGCCCAAAGTGCAACATAATGGGCCTAAGTCATTTTTTAAAATGGTTAACCCAAGTTAAAGATCTATAGTTCATTCTTACTTATAAACATGATCTTCTCCCAGTAGGTATTATATGTGGGATTAAGTTGAGTGATCTCACATATTAAATCCTAAAAAATTCATAAAAATCGTGAAAAATCCCGTAAAATCAAACAAACACCAAAACATCGTAATTATATGCTCTAGAACTATCAACCCACCCAAACCGCTCGTAATATGTCCTAACGAGGTAAACTAGCTAAAACTAATTCTACAATCCACTATATATAAAAATAAAAAAAACATAAGTGGCATACTCTCATATATTTTGATAACTCATTCTATTCTGTTGTGTTCATGACGTTATCATCATATACTTGGGTACGCATGACCCTCATTGCTCATAACGCGACCGGCATCGACTCAGTTCACGTGTTCTGAAACTGACTCGACTCAAAAATAACGGTCGAACCGACCGATTCTGAATATAAAACCCTGACTCAAATCGTGGGTTTTACGCATGCAATTTGGTTTTGCCATCTCTCGTCTCACTGAAAACTCGATAAAACTATATAGATAGGCTTGGGAAAGGATTTATACAACAGGCCCAAAGGCAACTTGTGGTGGATCTTATTTTTGAAAATATACTCGAGAGATCTCATCTTTGAGGGTTATTAATCTAAAAGACGGATCAATTAAATGACTCAAGGTTAAGTGGGATTCGATAAAATGTCACTTAGGTTGTCCTGCAAGTAATAAAATAATACACAATAGAATAGAGCATAAAATAGGAAATAAGTCATAACAGACCTGGTAGAAGCTCCGAGCGTATCCTCGGGCCTAGGCAACGAGCTCTTACTCCATACCTACACAACAAGATTAAATACTAACGCCCAGTATAATGCTTGAATGCTACACTCCTCATCAATCCATACAAGACATCATCTATTTACATGCATTTAAATTCAAACTCTAATTCATTACTATTATCCGTTAACATGCATTTAAATTTAAATCAACACCTATTTACAATCACACCAAAATCATAAAACATTCACATAAAATAGGACAAATTTCCATACATAATCATCAGTTATGCGCTGACGACGACAAGGTTGTGGCCGGCTTGAGTAATGATCGTGGGGAAGAGGGAAGGGAGAAAAGGAAGAAGGAAGTTGGGTGAGGAGGATGGTGGCAGCTGGATAGTGACAGTGTCAGAGTTATGGAATAAATAGATGTTAGGGGAAGAAAACAAGTGGTTGGTGAGAAAAACGAGTGGTAGGGAGAAAAACTAATGGTCGGTGAGAAAAATGATTGGTCGATGAAAAAAATGATTTGTTGGTGAGAAAAGGAAATGATTAGTGAGAAAAATGAATGGTTGGTGAGAAAAATGAATGGTCACTGAGAAAAAGAATGGTTGTGTCGTAATTAAAACTTGATTTGACTCTGACTTTAGAAAAATAATACTTACTTGTAATAAATCTAAAAATCCATAGAAACATGGTAAAATCTCATAAAATATAATACACACATTATTACAATGACATACTCTATAACTAATAACGCACCCAAACTGCCGTAATGCATCCCGAGGTGTTATTCGGCCTAAAAATAATTTTATAATCTAATTTAAAAAAATAAAGAAAAATCTGGCATACTCTCATATATTCTAATAACTCATTTAGCTACTGTCTTACTAACGTTATCATCATATACTTGGGCACACATGACTCTCATAGTGCATAACACAAGATTGGCCTCGACTCAGTACGCATGTTCTGAAATTGACCCGATTGAATATAACAGTCGAACTAACCATTTTAGACTATAAAACCCTGAATGCACCCCAAATCCGGTTAATGCTTGGGAACCGAACTGGAATGTCACTGGTCCTGGTTGGGTTGATTAACCCAAACCCAACTCATGCAGATCTACTCTCGACGTCTCAAGATGGAAGATGTTGATCGCTATGCATGGATGAATGCACGAAACCCTAATATGCTACTACATCGATGACATGACAACCAATTCATACGAAAACATAAAGGCAATAAAATCGATAAGAATTCCCAAAATAAAATGGACAGAGCCTCCCTAAAAGTGCAATTAAGGCCCACCTTATCAAATCAACTTGCATAAACATATATAAATATATCATACATTGACATTCATACAAAATTCTAATCTGCTGCATAAGTTATTCTAAATCTTTGGTCTCAACCCATCTATGCATTCAATTCACTTTTCGCATCCAATTCTAGGCTTTACTTCTTGTACATATTCAATATCTAAACATATTTACTAAAACATATGTATTCAAATATCACAATTAGAAATTTTGCTATTGAAGCAAATATCATATCACATCATATTATCATAAATTGCATTTCATTACATCATCCTCAAAATATTAAACATGATATCATTTGGCATGTGTGTGTGCAAGAGACGTCACTGCTCCTCTGTCCAGGCTGGCTCATCCTACTCGTGATCATCACCTACATATATTATAAAAGCACATCAGTAACGAGTGTTACTAGTCCAAAAATACAACTAATATCAAATCAGTTAAGAGAGGAAACTCTCATATGAAGGAAAACATTGATATACTTCTGATCAACTCACTGAAGGATACTTATTGAGGAGCCACTGGGCTGCAGATCTAGTAGCATCATTAATTGACTATTCTGCTGCTGCTTATGCCTCTCTTGGCATGTTCTCATTTCATTTTTGGTCCCTCGAGACTACTAGTATATCCTAAGCCTTGTCCTTACCACCGTAATTCTCCTGGCCTTGAGCACAAAAGTCAAGTACTATTAGTAGTTGCCTTTAGTACCCTTTGAACCCCAAGTTCGGACATGCGTTGTACTAAATAGTACCCGTAAACCTCTACATTCTCTAGGTGTGAGGAACTCAAATGCAGAGTTATCAGAATCCCTCGGGATTGGAACATCCCACTCACTAATTCAAAGCTCCCCTTGACAGACACGTGCACCCGCTCATGGCACATGCAAGTCAGTTTTCCCATCTCTCGTCTCATTGAGAACTCGATAAAACTATATATAGGCCTGGGAAAGGATTTATACAATAGGCCCAAAGGCAACTTGTGATGGATCTTGCTTTTGAAAACATACTCGAGGGATTTCATCCTCGATGGTTATTAATATGGAAGATCGATCGATTAAATGACCCGGGTTAAGTGGGATTCGATAAAATGCCACTTAACTTGTCCTGTAAATAATAAAATAATATACAACAAAATAGAGAATAAAATAGGAAACGAGTCCTAATGGATCTGGTAGAAGCTCCGAGCGCGTCCTTGCGCCTAGGCGATGAGATCCTACTCCATACTTATACAAGACTAAATACTAACACCTAGTATAATGCATGACTGCTACATTCCTCATCAATCCATACAAGACAATATCTATTTACATGTATTTAAATTCAAACTCTAATTCATTATTGTCATCCGTTAAGATGCATTTAAATTTAAATCAACACCTATTTGCAATCACACCAAAATTATAAAACAATCAAATAAAATCGGATAAAATTCTATACATTTCTAGTCCTGTGGTGACAGCAACAAGGTTGTGGCCGGCTCGAGTGAGGATCATGGGGAAGAGGGAAGAGAGATAAATAAGAAGGAAGTTGGGTGAGGAGGATAGTGGCATTTGGATGGTGACGGTGTCAGAGGTGTGGAATAAATAGATGATAGGGGGAAGGAAATGAGTGGTCGGTGTGAAAAATGAGTGGTCGAGGAGAAAAAATGAATGGTCGGTGAGAAAAACAAATGGTGAGTGAGAAAAATGAATGGTCGGTGAGAAAAATGAATGGTCAACAAGAAAAACGAATGGTCGGTGAGAAAAACAAATTGTCATTGAGAAAAGTGAATAGTCAATGAGAAAATGAATGGTTTGTGAGAAAAATGAATGGCCTGTCTTATAATTAAAACTTGATTCGACTTTGATTCTCGAAAAATAATACTAACTCGTAATAATTCTGAAAAATCTAGAAAAATAGGGAAAAATCTTATAAAACATAATACACACAATATTACAATGACATGCTCTATCATTAATAGCCCCCCCAAACTGCCCGTAACGCGTCCTAATGCGTTATTCGACTTAAAAATAATTTTGCGATCTAATTAAAATAAATAAAGAAAAATCTGGTGTACTATAATATATTCTAATAACTGATTTTGCCGCTATCTTACTGACGTTATCATCATATACTTGGGCAAATATGACTCTCATGGTTCATAACACAAGATCGGCCTCAGCTCGGTACGGGTGTTTTGAAATTGACCCAACTAAAAATAATGGTCAAACCGATTGGTTCAAATTATAAAACCCTGACTCGAATCAATGGTTTTACATTCTCATCCCCTTATCTCCAAGTTGTTTCTTCATGGTTGGGGAGTTGGTAGAGTTGTCCATGAGAATTCAAATGATTTAAATTTGAGGAGCAGAACAAGCCGTGGTGGAAGTTTCCTTGTAGCTTCCATTCTAGCAATTGCACACGAGTGACTATTTTAACTATTAGTAGATGATGATTGTGTTCCTTTCTTGCACATCAAGGTGTCAATCCATTGTCTTGAGATGAGGGGAATTATTGGAGTAGGTCAATCTGTCCAAGAGGTGGGAGCAGGTCCAAGAACTTTTTATTGGTCAAGAGCATGTTGTAGGCATTGTAGGTTTAATCATGCACGAGTGTGCAGGTTTGATTATACTAGGAATTTGGTTTATTCATACCAGAATTGTCCCAAAGTAGTTTATCCTAGGTTGGTGATGTAGTTTGACTAAAATCTGCAGGTCTTCACACTCCTCATTTGATATCCTTCAAAACACTTTTTTTCATTATAATTAGTTGCATAGCTGCACATATTTACTATAACTTGTGATAATTCAAAATTTTTAATTTTAGCCAGAATTTCTAAAGAAAATGATGCTTGTGCATGAAAATGATACCCGAAACTTAGCAAAATATTATGTTAGTCTACAAAATATTAACTCAAACTTCAGTTTGTTTATACTCAAAGTGATCAACAGATCAATCAACAATTAAACGTCAATCAGCAGATGATCAACAAATTGATTAACATCTAAACAACATCATTTTTTGTCAAAACTAGCTATTGGGAGGGTTGATTTGACAAGTTCAAAGATATAACTGCTACTATTCTTGGATAAAACTTCTTAGGTTATAAGTAGGGCCTTGATGAGTTCATTTTGAACACCTATCACGATTTGCAAGCTTTGGAAATTGTATTTTGATTAAGATTTCTTGTACACTCCTAGCTTCTACACTTTCATATTAAAGAGAGTTTGTACAATATCTTAACTAGTGTGTCATTAAGCTTGTGATATTTTGCTTAAAGTTTTGTGCTTCTTTGTAAGCTTATAAGGTATTGAAAGTGTAAATGGAGGACTTAAGCCTTGGTGTGAAGGAAATATACTAGCTTAGTTGGTTGCCTCTAAGGTGTAGGAGTGCCTATCAGTTGGATTTGGTCGGGTATTGGTTAAACTGAACCCATCAATTACCTTAAATCTTTATACCAAACCCAATCATTTACCATTTACTATAATTTGATTATTTACCATTTAGCAAACACAAACCCCAAACCATTTAAACCCGATCATGATATTAAAAAATTGAATTTAGATAATATTATAAAATATAATTATTTAAAACTGTAAGGAGATTAACTAGGCTACTATAAAAATAAATAAAATTGAATAGATATTAGCTTTGTATATAAACAAACATATTTTTATGACAAATTATAATAAAAATTTATTTTTTAAATTTTATATTATTGATACAGGGTATTTAATACTTGGTATCCAAAACCAAAGTTGACAGTTATAAAATAGGTATCCAATTGTCTAAAACCGAACCCTATTATATGGATGCCAACCTGAACCATTAGGGTTTGGTCGGGTCGGGTTTTGCATGTACTCGACTCGACGGGCTCCTCTACTAAGGTATGTAAATAGATTGCTCCTATGCTCTAGATATTGTGAAGGTGTTAGTTTCTTGGCTTATGAGATAGCTTGGAAATATGGCACTTGGGTCTTGAGAAAGATTGAAAGAGGAGTAGGTTTCCACCTTAGGTTGCTAGAGATGTGCAACCATTTATTGTAACGCTCTTATTCAGCCCGTTTGCTAACCGAATCAAAATGATAAACTTTGGGATGCTAATTATAACTCATTAAAATACAAAACCGACCTACATGGACTTAAACTACTCTAGGCTTCAGAAGATGGAAACCTAAGGGAAACTAATTCGCAGACAAAACACCAAGAAGCATGCAACGACCCCTATGGTTGGGCTCATGCAAATAGAATGTGTCTAAGATTTCTAGAGAAAATCTAATGGGACCTCTCTTGTCAGTAGGACATCGGAAAAATTTCACACCCTGTATAATTCACAATTTATAAAATTACACAAAGAACGTTCCAAAATCCTCATTTCCATACACAAAAACATTTAGGAGATTTTCCACCTCATTTTCATCACAATGCAAAACATTTACAACCAAATTTTACATTCTTTACATCGTTGGTTTGTCTGGGTCTTCACATGGGCCCTTCAACTTGCAAAATAAAGCTTAGAAGCTCTTCCAACCCATCCATCTTCTTTGCTCCAGGTACTTGCACAAGTAACATGATTTAGCGTACCTGTGATTTATTTAACCTTTAGTTCCAGGACTCTGAGGCTCGGAGAATTCTTGCATAAAATAAGTTGTACCTATGTGCCCTAGAGTGTTCCATTTACAAAACAAAAATATACAGTTAGGGATAAACAAAACACAATTACAAAAATCTGGCTTGCAAATCCAAAATGGCCCAAGGCCTCACAATTCACCCCACACTATTGCAGCCATTAACACCTCCCCAGAAAGCAAGAAGGGAGAGATACAATCAAAACAAAAGCACTGCAAAAACAAAATGACACACGACCCAACATCCTCCCAGCCTCCTCGTGATCCGTGCACCTAAGTCAGCAAACACCACGACAACTTACCTATGTAAATATAAGGAAACACATCAGTAACGAGCGTTACTGAGTCCCAAATAACTAATAAGGAAAACAACAAAACTAGCGAATGGACAACTTTTGTCCACCAGAAAAACTGAAAAGAAATAGAAACTTCTCCATACACGCACATTATAATCTCAATTTGGCCGACAGGGCCTAATCATAATCACTGAGATATCCACGCACACAAACTCAAATATGTAAAAGTAACATGTCGTTACTATGCATGAGCTGGAATTTGGTTAACTACAACATACTTATGGCCAATAGTGCCTAAATGATCACAATTAAAAATATGGCTTGATCCGGATATACTCGACAGGGAGCATGCTTATGCTAAGATAAAAACTGCTTGCAAGTACTATACTAATAATCATACTAATACAATTAACCACTAACTAAGCACCATATGTGGCGACCGACCAGGCCCCTCGGTTAGCGTCACACTCCCATCCACCATTCACGCACCAAAAATCTAAAAATGTATAATAAGTATAAGGCTTGGGTACGGTTAATTGAAATAGCACTAAAGTGTGACTTTTGAGTTGGATCTTGTGTTTTCCAAAACTCATCAAGGGATCTCATCCTCAACATTTTATTAATCTGAAAAATCTATAAGATAGCTTGTAGACAGTGATATCCAATAAGACATCACTTACTATGTCTTACAATGTGAAAACAAACACGTGAGTCAAGTAGTAGATCAAGTATAGGGAAACTCCTAACGACGTGATAAAAGCTTCTCATTTTACTGTGACAAACTTGACTCCATATGGCCTAGCAATGCAAACCACTACTCAAATCATGTGTGATAAATGATGCAATGATATGTAAACAATCCTAGATGCAGCAAATAACATGACATGCAAAATAGAAAATTAAACACACAGCCCAAGACATCAATCACATTCACATGTTGAGTGTGCTGAAAACTGCACGAAATTCTAATAAAAGAAATAAGGATGTCGAGTCAAAGATCTCAGTCTTTTAGGGAATACATTTGGGAACTTAATGTGTGTACTTAAATTCTAACTTAAGATATCAATGTGCCCAAAAAACTCAGATCAATTAGTACAAGGTACTTGGCACGCTAATGAGAAACGAGATTTCAGTAAAATTATGAAAAATAACTTAAGTTGTTGGTTAAATTATTTAACTTATCCTAGTGATAATTCTACAATACTAACTTCAGAGCAGCATAAGTTGAAAGATATTGGATTATAAAGATTCGGCGAGCTTTGATGAAGCCATATGAGATATTTAGTCAACCAACTCTAGTACCCATTATGAAACTCTTGATTTGGCTCACATTGCAAACCAAACTAAATTATTAAATCCTAGACCACTGCTATTGCTTATTTAAAGTGCAAAGCCAACACACAGGATAGACCCAACAACTTGGGGTGTCAAAAGATGGAAGACTCGAGGGAATTTAAATGTGCAACCAAAACACACATGAACACACCAAAAATGCATAGACTCTTCAGGCTGGGCTCATGCAAATAGGATATGCTAAATGAATCTAAATTACAAAGGAGACTTCAAATCCTAAGACTAATTCGGCGGAGTTTCCCTTGTAACTAAGACGCGGAAATTTTTTTCACAAACCTGTATAAGTTCACAATTTATAAAACCATATGGAGGCACTCACATTCTACACAATTTACACATAGAAACATCATAGAGGTGTTCCAACTTGTTCACATCATATTCAAAGATCATTTACAATATGTTTTAACATTCTTCAGGCGATGGGTTTGTCTGGTCTTCACATAAGCCCTTCAACATGCAAAACATAGCCCAGAAGTTCCTCAAACCCATGTTTCTTCTTCACTCTGGCCACAGGTAATATGGTTTAGCATACCTGACTTAATTTTATCCTTTAGTTCCAGGACTTTGGGGCTGGGAGAATCCTTGTAAAAAATGGTTAGACTTGTGTGCTCTAGAGTTTATCGTATGCAAAATAGTTCAAACACAGGTTAGTAATAATAATTTTCATACATTTTAAAACAAGGCAATTTTGTGATTCAAAAGCCCGTAGATTCTTATACATGGTTCAAAATGGCTCATTAGCCCAAAATATTATTTTTATTATATGAACCACTGACTTCACATAGATAACCACATTTACTCACTAGCCCCACGTAACATTTACATCAACAGCCCACCATCCTCACATCATGAACAACCACACACAACAGTAGCAAACATATCAGCATCCCCATGAGTCATTCTTAATCCTAGCGTCCCTCTGACCAAACTTGCAACACCACACTATATAAAAAATATATGTCAGTAATCAAACGATTATCAATCTAAAAATAACTATGAAAATCATTTCCAAGTTGGCAAATAGATGACTCATCATCTACGAGAAACTTTATCATAAAAACAAAAATCTCCACGTTTCCACATTGTCAAATTGAATACCTAATCATAATCGTTGAGATATCTATACACACAAACCAAGATACTCGACGATAACGTGACGATATTGCTCATGAGCCAAAATATGGTTGACAGTAAAATGCATGTGGCCAATAGAGCATAAACTGATCACTGAAATGCATGATCTAGATACACTAAATAGAGAGCATGCTCACTAAAATGATGATACATTGTTAGCATGTACTGTATCTGATAATTATAATAATAATAATAATAAATATTAACCGCTAAACCGAACACCACAAGTGGGTACCAATCGAGCCCTTCGGTGGGTGTCACGCTCCCATATTATACATGTATAAAAAATCTAAAAATAATACAATATGCATAGTCAGGGATTCTACTTGCAAACAATCACGGACATGCACAAAAGATGAAAAGAACGGGAGAGGACGGTGTACCTCGATGGGCAGAGAAAGAGGAGGAAGAAGAGGGAAGGGTAGGAGAAAGGAGGAGGAGGGGGGGGGAGGGGGGCTACGAAGAGCTAAATCATGACAGCGATAGATAAAAGGGGGCGACAACGGTGGCAAGAGGCGGTAGAGAGTGGAGGAGGGGGAAAAGGGCTGGTAGTGGGCGATTTAAAACCCCTCACCCGAGCACCAGTGGAAGGCCGCCCAATCGCTGTGCCTACGGGTGCACCCCACATGCACTAGCGTAAAGGGTAAAAACCTGGAAAAAGAAGGAAAAAAGGGAAGAAAAAGGAGGGAAAAAGAAGGGAAAGGTTTGTAATGACTTATAGGGTACGACTAAGACTAGGAGGTACATCCGAATGCATGCGAAAAAGAAGGAAAAAAGGGAAGAAAAAAGAGGGAAAAGAAGGGAAAGGTTTGTAATGACTTATAGGGTACGACTAAGACTAGGAGGTACATCTGAATGCATGCAACAAGATTAATGTGACACCGACTTGGCACTCGGGGCAGACTAGAATAATTCAATAGCGGACACACCCAATCTCCTAGCCTACAACTCCACATCTTGTCAGATCGAACTAGACCGACCGCTTGCTACTCGGATCGAGCCAAACACAAAACCAGGTTTAAAACAGTGGGCTGATCGGCTGGGTTTTACATTTTTAGTTCTAAGTACCGAGTTTGTGAAAGAAGACTTGTAGATTGCTTTTAAGTATATAAATGTTTGTCGTAATGAAACCAAGAAGACCTACCGATATATTGGATAATAAAAGGATAAGAGAGTTGAGTAGGAGTTTCAAACCACTATTAAAATCTTGTATCTTTTGTGTATTATTTAACTACCTTTCTCTTGTACATTTTACTAATTTGTGATTATCTTGAGTGCACAATCACTTAACATTCTTATATTGGACTAGCTTGCTTTAAATTATTAAGTGAGAAAGTTCTAAATCAGTTAAAATGTTTACATGGTTTGATAAGCTCGTCAATGTACGAATTTTTATTTAATTTGAATTTGTTTTGGTAGTTGCTTTGAGTGTTAATTGCTTCTACTTGTCACTTATTCATCATTGATTTACTCAAGGGTACTCCTAAAGATTCGTAGGGATTTAATTTATTTGATTTATAATTTTAATTAGTTCTCTTCCACAATTAAAAAGCAAGGCAAACGCCAATGCTTCTAACAATTTTTACGGACTTTGTAGTAAAAACTACTATAAAAGCCCACTTTGCCAATAGATCTCAAGTCAAACGGAGATGGGCCTTGGTTGTCCATGCATGAGGAGGGTTCTCAATTATATTATACATATTATATATATAGGGGGTGGGGGGATGGGGCGGTCGCTGTGATGCAGCACAGCCATCTTGGTTGTGCTGCATTTTTCCAGCCGTTGGATTCAATCCAACGGCTGGAAATTAATTTCCCACCACCCTCACCCCCACCCCCACCCCTAACTCCGGCAGCTCTTCCCCCGGCTGGCCGCCATGCCCCTCTTCCACTTCATGTCCCCTCCGCTCCTACCTGCCTTGCCCGCCCACCTCGCCTCGCCGCGCCTGCCGAGCCACCTTCCCGCCGCGTGCCCGCCTACCGCCTGCCTGTCTTGCCTGCCCACCGCCCACCGCGCCCACCCCCTCCCTGTTTTGGCATTCCACCTTGGGTCACCCGGGGAAGAGTCAGGAATGGGGTGGGGGGGGGACTAGGCTAGGATGGTCACCGGTGGTCGTAGCTGTGGTTGATGGTCAACAACAACGTGTGGAAGGTGGGCGGCAGTGGGTGGCTGGGAAGAAATAGGAAGGGAGAGGCGGATAGAAGGGAGGCGGTAGCGAGGCGTCCCTGGCTGGAAGCGGGCGGCTGGGAGTGGGCGGCCAACAGCGAGGTCATCGGCAGTGGGGTGGCGCGGCAAAACAGAGGGGTGGTGCAGCAAAACAGGGGAGAGGAAATGGATGATGATAATTTTATGATAAAAAATTGACTCGCTCCCGATTCGTGTCAATATTACAAAATATATTTCGGAAAAAAAAAATACAATAAAATGTCATAAAACAAAATAATCGAGTTGTAACTCAAATAACATGCTCTAAACCTAAACCTAACATGTTATTTGAGTTAAAACTCGATTATTTTGTTTTATGGTATTTTTACTATATTTTTTCATATTTTTTGGGATATATTTTGTAATATTGACTCAAGTCAAGAGAGAGTCAAGTTTTTATATAAAATTGCCATCGGTCAGTGGGGGAGAAAACAAGGTTGATGAAGAAAAATGAAACAATGACAATTTTATAATAAAAACTTTACTGGCTCCCGACACAAGTCAATATTATGAAATACATCTGGAAAAATATAAAAAATCCAGTAAAATATCATAAAATAAATTAATCGAGTTCTAATGGTTTATTTTATTTTATGGTATTTTACTTTCTCTTTTCAATTTTTTTAAAATGTATTTTATAATATTAACTCGAGTTAGGAGTGAGTGAAAATTTTATTACAAAATTACTTTATTTTTTAAAACTTATTTCGCAATATTAATTCGAGTCGGGAGCGAGTCAAGTTTTTATTATGAAATTATTTTATTTTATTTTGAAAATTTATTTCGTAATATTGACTAAAGTCAGGAGCTAGTCAAATTTTTATTACAAAATTATTTTATTTTATTACCAAATAATTTCATAATAAAAACTTGACTCGCTCCAGACTCGAGTCAATATTAGTTTTGGGTGGGTTATTAGGTTCAGAATATGTTATTTGAGTTAGAATTTGATTATTTTATTTTATGGTACTTTACTATAATTTTTTTATATTTTTCAGAATGTATTTCATAATATTGACACGAGTTATGAGCAAATCAAGTTTTTATTACGAAATTGTCATTGCCCTTTCCTTCCCCTTGCCTTTGTTTTGCCCGGCTACGCCACTGCTGGCAACCTCGCCGCCGGCAGCCCACTACCAGCCAGTAACGTTGCCTCGCTGCCGGCAACCCACTACCAGCCAGCAACGTTGCCTCGCCACCGCCTCCCTTCCTTCCCCCTCTCCCTAACCCGGGGACCCAGTGCCTTCTCATTTTCTTTCCTAGTCACTCACGACTTCCGGCGAGGCCTCTTCCCGACTTTCCCAAGGCTGAACGGCTCATGCACGACGACCCAAGGCGGCAAGGCAAAATAGGGGGGCAGGATTGGGGCGTCACGGCAAGGGAAGGGGGGGGGGGGGGGTGTTGTTGGCTGTGGGGGTGTGGATGTTATTTTTCAGCCGTTAGATCGCGATTCTTTGTTGTACTTAGTTTAAGTTTCTTGCCTTTCTCACAAAAGAGCATAATTTCATGCGACATTTTATTTAAATTTCCGTATATGGCCAATATTTTTTTATATGGTATTGTACAAATTTCAATTTCATTTCTTTGACTTCGCTAAACTGCCTTGGATGAAAATCATTTTCAGTGCTTCCATGAGCAAATCACTGATGTCAGACTAGAGCAATGGAGCCAAGAAGTTGCAAGTCATAATTCTATTACTTAGACCTAAAGTAGAATCTAAAATTATCACTTACTTAACATCCCGAAGATTAAACATATTTAATCCAAATATAAGAAGTAATTCAAAATAACTTACTTTCAATTGCACAGTAGAAAATCGACCTCTACTTTATCTCAATTCACAAATTGGCAGTTTTCAAATCCCACATGTTAAACTAGACCTTCAGAGTTACGTTTCAAATGTGAATGCATAAGTGTACATCGCAGAGAAAGAGTTTGGCTGCATAGAAAGAGTTTTGATTTCTCTTCATATTTTGAGGTTTTAATCTTCTACTTTCTCGTCCGTGCTAAAAATATCCAAGTCATTTTTCAGTATATTTTAAAGATGAGGTCTGAGGAAAAAATTTTCCCCATTTTTAATTTAGAAAATTTAAAATTTTTTCCTCCTCAACCAAAATTAGCGTGGAAAGGGCATTCTCCACAACCATATTTATTACGCATTGAGATAATTTTATTGGTAGGAAATTCTACTATTACCCCCTAATCACGTATAATAAAAAAATAACATTCTGATGTGAGAAGACCCAATCAACATTGAGGAAATTATCACTCGTTAAATATTTATGATGACAATTTTAAATTTTTGATAATAAATAGATCCTATTACCAATGCATTTTTAAATGTTGATTGGGTCTTATAGCTAACTTGGCTGGAAGACCTTACAAGAGATTTTTACTCTATTAAAAGTGGGTAACATATAAGAGATTATTTAGCATCAATAAAAATTGATGTAGCACTATCACCAACGTGTAATTCTAACCAATTCATTTAAATTATATAACTTTGCTTTTTACAACTTGTATAAAATTGTCTTTATCGTCTAATCGTTCGCATAATTTATGGGTTCAAATTTAATATAATTAACAAAGGAGTGTATATCAGCATACTAATTTTTCTCAGCATATAATTAGTAATTGAGCATGTGGCAATGGAGAAAAAACGAGGAATACATGATTAAAAGGTGATAGGAAAGAATTACAATAGGAAAAGAAGGTATTTACTTTTCATAATTTAATCCAAACTAAATAAAACTTGGAATTTGTGCCCTTTGTTTAAAAATCATTTTACTCCTCTAATGATGTCATTTTTAAAAGAGTTCTAAGAATGGCGTTTACGAGTTAATTAAGCAAAACAAGTAATTTTCCAACTTTTGTAAGTTTCCAATTAAAATTCTTTTAGCATAATATATACCTAAATCAACGTGTTTAAAGCGTGATAATATATCTCCTGATGAGACTGGTGTTGGCTCCCTAATATTATGAGCTTGCCACCCAAACCCTTCAGCCGAAGCCAACCTTCTCTCCCTGATCGTTGTCCCGATGCCATCGCCGACTCCACCTTTAACCGCCACACCACCACTGATGCCGGAGTTTGCCGAGCAGCCCCACGCCTTCCCAGTTGCCGCCCGGCCTCTACGACACAAGGAAGCCGCCAAAATGCACCCCGACGCTGATTCTTCCACTGGCGGCAATGTTCTATTGTCGTCGTACAAACGTCGCCGCCCTTTGAACCAGACACCCTTCCCCCTCCTCGTACACCGCCACCGAGACCAGCCAAGGGCCCATTTGGCAAGCCCACCGACCCCAGTCTACCCACAACCGTTGCTGGCGACCATCGTTGCTATCGCCACCCTCATCACCACCGTGGTCGTGTCGAGCTCGCTGAGCCAGTACCAACCTACAGCCCTAACCATGTCGCAGGAAATCAGCTCGAAGCCGCCTGAAAAATCAAATTTGCTGGAATTCGTCAAAAATCACCAGATTTTTGCCAAATTCATCCAACCAAACCTAACAAACTTTGGACACTACTGAATGCCAAATTCGAGTTCCACACCACGCGACAAAAGCTAGTCGTGACCGATTGCCGATCTAATTATTTAAAATTGATAATTATTAGCACAACATGCTTGGATTTGATTGATTGACGTAATAAAATATTTTTATTTAAAATAAAAATGAATTTGCATGATTTGCATAATAGGAAATTGTAACGACCTGTCCTAACCGGGCCGGGTTTACTTAAAAAGTTAAATGTTGTAAACATACTATTCATGAACATGAATCATAACACGGTAAATAAGTTTAGAAAATGTATAAATCATAAAAATAAATCATGTTCTAATAGCATGTGACAATACATAAAAATAAAGTCCCACAGTCTCTAACCGTTTCCCGTAGCCACATTTATAACACAAGAGAATAAAAGGAAGTCCAATTTATTATCAATTCACCAAACCTTGGTTGATAAAAGAAACACCAACCACACTTTTATTCTTTAGTCCAAAGCTGTTCACCTGTGGAGGCAATTCCGCATTAGTGATAAAACCATTAAGCCGTATAATTAAATGAAACAAGTCAATATAATCCCTATTATCATTTCACGAGACTTTAAGTTGTTATGATCCTATGCCGATCTCTTAATATGCTGGGAGGGGTGGCCACCCCATCCAGCTACCATCCTATACATGCGCACACATGCTATGTGGCTCATGGCCTATAGTTACTGATATTTGCCATTGACTCACCCTCTCGGCATTCTTGCGCTATTGTGCCCTGTCACCCCTTTCGGCATGGGGGCAAGTATTCAATCTTTTAGGGGTGCTACAGTGCGTCGAATTGAGTCGACCCCAGTTGTGCTCAGCACATGGTGGTTGATTATAAACTCAAGTCGACCAAGACTCCCACGTAATAATTTTAAAGGGTGCGGCTCCATGTCAGACTGAGTCAATTCTTTGACCCCAGTTGCACTCGGTGCATGGTAGTCAAATCTGGGCTCAGGCCGACCAGCGTTGCCAAAAAGGAAAATACAACATTTCAAATAATTATATGGACCTGGATAGTTCGTAAGTGAACCTGCAACTGTGACCAACGATCCTAATCTGAATGAGAACATAAAATTATACATAAGTATAATTTTATTCGAGTAGAAATGCATGCAACTAAATGACTAATATGTATCATCATTAAAATTCGACAACATAAAGCATGCAACATTCAATAATCTTAATTCATGTGACATAATCATTTAAGTCCTACTTTACATTTTAAATTAATTATCTAAATCGTAATTTGCACTTCACTAACGATAAAATAATTATTAAGTATTTAATTACTATTATTAGTATATTTTTCTTTAATATGATAATTACTTAACCACGATCTTGATAATTTAATTTACGGTTTTAATCTTTAATCATTATCATTATTAATAGCAATTTAATTAATTAACTCATTCAATTAAATTATTTAAAATGATTTGTATTATCCTAATTCAAAGACATTACTAATTATTTTAAATTATTCAACTCAATAAAGGTTCGAACTTTATTTATACTATTATTCTCATTATGCTATTTAAGTTCTTTTTACACGATTAGAGTTTAATAACCCATTTTCTACCTTATTAACTCGTTATTAAAATAATCACTTTATTTACCTAGTATTAAATTTAATATGGTAAAGGTAAAATCTTTATTTTATTAATTACTTATAACCATCTGATTTAAATTAATCGCTTGTAGTACACCGATTAATTATCGACCGTTTATCATTACCATAGTTTTATTACTTATGACGATTTCATACAATAATTAATTAGTTTGACAACTTTAACCCATAACCCATTAGAATAATTATTTGTAAAGATTTCTTACGAGTTAGTATTATTTTTAACTCGAGTCGGTGTCGAGTCAAGCATATATTACAAATTTGCCATCTTCTTCTTCCCTGATGTTCTTCTCTTCTTCAAACTCCATCTTCGGCACAAAAACCAGACCTGTTCTTCACTAACTGCTTCCCCAACAATCCAATTGGAAGCCTAAAGCTCGTGCATTACAACAACTATCCTAGGCGAATCCTATTCTGCACCAAGGCACGTGACGCTTGGCCAGCAGCACTATCGGGAATGCAAGGCGAACTCCGTCCGGCCAGAAGCACCTCTTCCCACATGACAACCCAACATCAAGGCCAAGCGCTGTGAACATGCACGACGTGAGCCTTGGCAGACGAACTGGTATGGATGCCTGGAATCCCCCACGACGTTGCCCACTATCCAAACCCCATGCATAGAACTCATAATACGCTAGGGACTGCAAATCAATTATCCTAATTTAACCAATTACATAGCATAGGACGTTGATGAAGCAACAACAAAAGCAAGGCGGTCCATGAATTGATGAAATAGCAGTAATTTGCATGGTGGTCATGAATTGATGATATAGCAGAAAAATAGCATGGTGATCATGAAATGCATGAAAACTAAGAATAGGGAGTCAAGAAGGATACCCAAGCAAGGAAGAAGCCGGTGTTAAGTGTTTAAAATATACAATATTTACCCAGGTTTTTAATATGATTTTGTACTTTCCCGGGTATAAACATTATTAATTAAGTAATATTTTACTTTATTATTTAGTTAATTAATATTTTATTATATATGCTTAACTTTGATGTTTTAATGCAGAAAAAGATGAATAAATTAAGTTTTGGATTTGATTGGTCATGACACTTGGCGCCACCCAATGGCTACAATGTATGGTGTTCAATGGAGTCGAATAGTTGGAAACTTAAAGGGACATTATAATTAATTAGATTACGTCGATTTGTGAACACCCTCTTCGAATTCTTGTATCTCCACTTTTATATAAAGGGGTGGTCATTTGTTGTTGATATATCTCATCTCTTGGCTTCAGATTGTAGTAGAAGTAGTAGTTTTAGTTTTTGTAATTTCTTTCTCTTTCGTAATAAAAGTTAGTTTCTTCTTTATATTGTTTTCTATTTTTATTATGGAGTAGTTTTATATTTCGTTCTAGAGAAGAATGGAACTTAACATGATTTAATTGAATTCATTTCAAGCTCTTATTCTTTTATTCAATCGGATCGTTTGAATTATCATGTTCTAAATGCTAAGAATAGATTGATCACCTTGATAATTCATCATACGACGAGTCTTTTGACTTGTTTGTCGTTGTGGTCGGAAGATACACAACACTGTATGAGATTGTAAGGCAATTCTTAATGCATTATTTTGTTGATTAATCAATTATCACCGGGAGGTAAAAATTGAAGCAAAATAATAGAAGCATGAAGGAGCGGGAGCCACCATGTCATATAATTATCCTAGATCAGACAATCCGAGGGAATAAAAGATAAGAGTAAGATTTGATGAGATTAAATTCTTGTTAAGGGAAATTCGACTCTAGAACGAGTTTTATAATTTTAACGTTTTTTTTATTTAAAGTTATTTAGATTTAGTTAAGTTAATTATTTTTATTTTGCTATTAATTTTATTTTCTTTAATTAATTATAGAAAATTCATCTCTCTGTGGGACGATACTTGATTTTATCATTATATTACTTGTTTCGACTGTGTATACTTGCATGTTATTGAAAATAGTCTAACAGCCGGCTCTGGAAAAGGAGAAGAAGATGAGAGTAGGCGGCTAGGGTGAGGAAGAGGAGAAATAGGTGGCTAGGGTGAGGATGACACCCCCTCATAAAAATATAAAATTAAAATGACGGCTAGGGTATGGGAAAACACCCCAACACCCATATTTCATTTAACCGGATAAACGGGTAAAAACATAAAACATAATAATAATAATAATAATAATAATTAATTCTCCAACGTTCGGTCCTTCCCAGACCGAGTCAAACATATATATATATATATATATATATATATATATATATATATATATATATATATATATTCCACAATCTTTACAGAAATAAATGCTAATGAACTGATCGAGTAAATTAAGTATGAATTGTGAATTAACTACAATGTAAATTAAGAAATCATGATGTGAATTGATGTAAATGCTTGATATGAGTATTCTAGATAGGATGTGTGACTGCATTATTCAAATAGTGGACTTTGCTTTTATATTTGATTTGAAGGTACATAGTATGAGCTCGCTACTTAGGCTTGTGGACATGATTAGAGCTTCTACTAGGTCCATTTAGGATTCACTTTTGGTTTGACCTTCTCACTTTATCGTGATTTGATTTAGCAGGTAAGCAGACATTTCAAGTGGTGGATTTATTGTATCTCACTCTACACAAATCATTTTGTTGTATGAATTTTCAGATTAATAACACTAAAGAATGAGATCCCTAAAGTTTGTTATAAAAACTCAGATCCAGATCCAGATGCCTTCAGACCTACAGTATTATAATCCCTACCCAGATATATATATATATATATATATATATATATATATATAATTTTCTCGATTTTCAGTAAGATGTGAGATAAGGGGAAAGTCGACTTGCATGTGTCACGAGCAATTGCATGTCAGTCAAAGCAAGCTTTGGTTTGGTGAGCTGGTCATTCCATTCTTGAGGGATCGTGACAACTCCACCTTTGAGTTCCTCAAACTTGGAAAAGTGTGGAGGATTACAAGTACTACAATGCAACATATTTCTAGACTTGTAGATTCAAAGGGTACTGTAGGTGTATGCCTGAGAGTACTTGGTCTCTGTGCTCAAGGCAAAGAGTTGTATGGAGGATGTAGAGGGCTTTAGGATAATTGATTTTCCTCTGCGATGGATAGTTTGAAAATGTAGAGTCATTTGATGAGTCAGAATGACACTATCAAGCTGAGGCTGATGACTCCTGATTAATGCCCTTATGAGTGATTCTAATGAAAAAGTATATGATGGATTTTATTTAACCGGAGAGTCATCTCTCTTGTGTCTATTTGACTAGTAGTTATTTTTAGACCAGTAACACTTGTTACTGACTTTTTCATATTATATATGTAGGTGAGAACCTGAATGACTGAACGCTGTCAGGATTATGGAGGAGCAGCAATGCAACTTGCACACATGTACTTGTCATATGGAATGAATGACAATGTGAAGTGGTCAACTGTTATGTATTTTATTGAGAGTAAATGATATGATATCTAATTGCACGAATTATTGAGTGAAAAATTATTAAAAGATCTGTGTGTGAATATTATTGTGAATAAAATTGAACAAGATGAGCTAAGGGGGCAAGACATGACGTTACAAAATAAAAATAATTATGATGTGAATTCTAGCTAAAATACAATGTTTTGATATTGTTTTATATTTTTATCGTTATATATATATATATATATATATATATATATATATATATATAATATATATACTGTTGATAGGGTGTTCCTAATTGTACTTTTAGGAGAGACTCTATCCGTTTTATTTTACAAATCTTGTTTTACAAACTTTTAACAAGTTTTTGTTGTTTTGAATATGGATTCCATATCATAGCATTCATATAGAACAACATTAGAGCCTAAATATCTCATCTACACAATGAATGGTTGCATCGCCATCTGGAGACGCTAAGGGTAGATCCTAGTTGGGTTGATTGAGTTAAGTGGATTGGCAAATAGTTCTATCGTTGGTATCATTTCTGGTTCAGTTCGGGGGTGAGTCGAATTGGGGTGTTACGCACACATAGGTTCCCTTAGGTTGGTATAAAAGAAATGAAAAATGTATAAAATCTATATGGTAATTCATGCCAAAAATATTGATTTTCTTCCAAAAAATAGTTATGATTAGAGTATTTTATGATAAAATGCAAGTAAGACTTCACATCAAGTGGCCCCCCTTAAAGGTTTCATCTTGATCAATTTCTTATAAACAATACAAGTAAAAGTAGAAAAAAAATGTAAAGAGATTTTACACATCATATTCATATAATTTATTTTTTACATATTATAAATAGAAAATTTAATGCATGTTACATTTTTTTATGCTAACCAAATGGAGCATTAAAAATTTATTAGGTAGCTATGGTGTACCGATATGCAATTAGAGAGCCAGACAAGAGTCAGTATTATGGATTGGGATCTCCATTAATAGAGACGAGCCACCTTCCTCTTGTGTCACGTGGATCCACTTCTCATCACGCTGATGATGTTGGGTATGATGCTAGTACGATGAACCAAACTTCTTAATTTGATGAGTTTTCCCTCCACTGGCTCAAGGATTTATAGACATGTGAGTAAGATAAACTGATAGAGATTACGAGGATGCGGGAGAATGCTAAGGCCCAGGACTACTAGCTTACCCAACTTTTTGACAAGAGAGACTAACGACTAAGGGACGAGGCTCAAACCATAGATGAGCGACTTGTCCAGTCTATTACAGTTGCTTGGATGTTTCATCATATGATGATCATATATAAATAATAATGTCGTAGCCCTCGTGATTATAACAATGATATGCCCCTTGTGATCCTCCAGCCCCTCCCTTAATATAAATAAGGATTTACTTGTATTGAATATTTGATTTATATTTCATATATGATATTGAATATATTATTATATTTTAAATTTAACTATGTCTTTATATATATTTTGTCTTCATTGAATTTATTTGTTTATAATATTTTGTTATTAAAGAGGTAATTTAAAATAAAAAATAATTATTTTAAATATTTTCAGGTTAATTTGCAACTGAGTTGCAACTAGCTTGCATTTGCTTTGCGACAAGAAGCCAGCCACAAAAGGTTTACCGACCAAAAAACCAAAGTTGAAACCAAATTTGCGACTGGATCCCCAATAACAAAAATTATGACCGCTTACCTGATTGCTAATTTTGAAACCGAACTGCAATGGACACATCCGGTTGTTAATTAGTGACCAGATTTCTTTCCAGATGCAAATGTTATCAGCAACGTGATCTACTACAAACATCTTTGGCGATCACAAATCCGGTCTAAAATATTATTAGCGACTCGATTTATGGTTTTCAGCAACCAACCGGATACTAATGTTCTACTGGTGGTCATCAAGTGGAAGAAGGTGAGGGGTGGAAGACTTGTAATCCTCGGACGACAATTTTGATAGTCGTTAAAACTTTCATTAGAGGAACAGACACGCGGCCAAACCTTCTTACTTTGTATCCTCCGTTGGTTGTGCCCTAATTCTATGAAAATTGGGTCCAATATGGAACTAGAAAAACGAAGGAGGCAGATATTAATTTCTAGTTTCACAACAGGTGGACAGTAGACAAAGTTGGTCTGTCACCGCCCAACTATTTCCTCTTGTCTAAATCTATACCACGTTAGTGGGATTCACATTCCCAAGCATATATAGCAAGTGCCTTTGCCAATGCGGTTATTGTTTATCCTTCTTGTTTAATGTATATATGGGTCCATGCACATTAGTGCTCACTTATCAGGGCTGCTCAGTGATTCATACTCTTTTCATTCCCTTCTAAACTCTCATTGTTGCTTCATTCCTTTTAACCAGCTTCTTCAATGGCCAAAAGAGGCATGTATTATCCATTTACTCAGTTTCTACGGCTTTTTGTTTTTTAATGTGAGTTCATATAATGGTTAGTGCATAGTTTGTTCCCTGTATAAGACTCAACTGATATATTGGATACGACCATTTTGTATGTTGCTCATTGTTTGTCAAGGTCTATATGAGCTTATGTGAATTGAGTTTTATGTTTTCTTACCTAAAATATGTGTAGTTTAGCTAAAAAACATTTATGGTTGATGACAAATCACCTTTAGAAGACAAACTTGTTTGCGTTATTTCATAACATGATCTCTTGGAAAGAATTTGGATGAAAATGAGGTGGCTTCACATGCTTGTTGTAGTACCAGGGAGTGTTCATAGTAGGTTTTATATTAGGCAGATTGGCATGTCTTTAAGTTAAAACTTTCTGATTTATTGAGATTAGTTTTCTTGGTAGTAAACCATGCAAAACTTGTTCTTGCAGAGCCATTACACAGATGCAACTGGAAAGACAATAATTTGTGATGGGGCAAGTTCCCCAATGTTTCCTATCTTCAACTTTTGGAGGGTGTTCTTGAAATTCCTACTTCGTTGGGTACTGCTTCACTTAGTTAAAGTTGGTTATCAATTAGGTGTTCCTAATCTTGAAGGCAAAAAACAAGAAAAGAGACGAACAGATTCTGCTTTAGCACTGGCGATTTTTATCTGTACTCTTTCGCAATCACACATTTAATAGAGATATTCCAGGTACAGCTTTGATTGAATGGAAGAAAGCTTTAAACGACGCCAATAATGAGACTAGTAATTGGGATATTGGCCTTGTGAGTTCTTGCTTTAGCTGGTCACATGTCACCTGTGGGAAAGGGCATGTTATTTCTCTGCGAGTTCCTCCTCTTTGATTTGGAATTCCACAAGTATATCTACAGTTGAAACTATATCTGGTTTGCTCGGTTCTTAAACATCTAAAGCAGCAGTTTTTTCCTTCACAGGAGCTTGGCATCAGGTGGACTTTCTGGAAGTCTTTCACCTTCAATCACAAAACTGAAGTCTTTGACTAGCTCGTATGCTATATTATCCACGGCTAATGATATAATTTTCTGTTAACACTTCTGTCCATTTCATTTTCCTGGTTTGTATGTTTTGCCCAACAAAAGGTTCTTAGAAAATAAGGATAAACACCTCAATAAAACCTTAATGTTGCTACTTGCTAGCACATAATAATGCAGATTTTATATCAGATGACCATTTGCAGGGATCGGCAGAACAACCATTTATCTGGAGCATTATTACCTGATTATCTTGGGGAAATGACTAGCTTGCAATATTTGAATCTGGCAAATAATAACTTCACTCATGGGGTCATCTCTCCAACCTCAAGCACTTGTAATAATCTCATCAAAAAATTAAAACCTTCTTCGCGGGCATATTACAATATCACTCATTGAAAAAGTACAATATTGTTTGAAATCTACAGGATCCTCAGTAACAACAAACTAGGAGGGATGCTTCCAGATTCAATCACCAACATCTCAGGCTTAAAAGAAATGTGTAAGACAATTCTTCAATTATTATTGCCAATATTTTTACAAACTTTACATTGATTGGGAAACCAATTCTTATTGCCATTTGCAGAGATCTTTCTGGCAATGATTTCGTGGGAAAAATTCCACCGAAGCTTTTTGAGATTATCTCATACAAGTATAACCACTTTTTCTGCTTGAAACTTCCCGTATGAACAAGCACAAATTTATCATTCCTCCCCATTTAAATTCTACATGATGGGCATTTTTTATTTATCATGACACTGCTAAATCACTAATAAGTGCTTCAAAATTTTTTTTAAATCACTAATAAGCGATTGATTCTTAGCAAGGCCTAATGAGATTTATGATAAAAAGTATTCTGATCAGTTTTGTAGGTACTCATCTGGAAGTGATACCCATTTGCAGAACCCTTGCGCATCAAGCTCCTCAACACCTGTTACAATGTCTGCCTCATTCAAAGTTTTTTAGTTGTCAAGATATTCTGAATTAGTGTGATCGTTGTACCTTAAATAATAACAGGTAAATATAGTAGGGCAAAGCTTGGAGTGGTGATGGGTGCTATAGGTGGTTCGCTTTTTGTCCTTGCAATTGAGGTTCTCCTCATGTTCTGGTGTTATCGGCGGCACAGAAGAAAGCATGATATTTTTGTTGATGTTTCAGGTAACCTTACTAACTTAAATCACTATCTCGTACCAAAATTTTTAAAAACTGCTTGAAAAAATCAAGTTTCAAATATCATATCTGCTATATATAACCTGCACGGGATTTATTTAATTCAACCTTATTGAACTGCGCTGATTAGATTTTAAAGTTATAAATAGTTTTTTTATAAGACACTGAAAATATTTTTTATGATAAATATTTAATTAAAATTGCTGATTAAAATACTATGGTTTCAACCAAAAAAATCGGGTCTTGAGAAAAGTTTAAATTAAAAAATCAGGTATGAATTAAAAAATAGGATGGACTAAACTATATCGGATTTAAAAGGCTATCCAGTATACCAGGTCTGTAGGTCGGTACAAATTTAAAAGTATGATTATGTATGTTAAATGAGCAGCCTATGCAATAATTTTCTTACAAGCTTAATGCCAAATTTTCATGTTAAGCATTGACTACAAAGACTTGGGTACCCTTTATTTTATTTCAGTTGTAAGATTAAACACTGCAAAAAACTATACTCCCTTGAAAATTTCATTGTCATGTGCATATATCTAACTATCACCTTCCATTTCAGGTGAAGATGACATCAAAATTGCATTCGGACAATTGAGAAGATTTTCATGGCCAGAGATGACGATTGCAACAGACAACTTCAATGAAAACAATGTGGTTGTTCAGGGTGGATTTGGGAAAGTCTATAGACGTGTTCTTGCAGACAACTTTAAAGTTGCTGTTAAGAGGATAGACTACTACAATCCTGGTGGCAAGGCAGCATTTCTAGGGGAAGTGGAGTTCATAAGTGTTTCTGTTCATAAAAACCTTCTTCGACTCATTAGATGGTGCACTACACCTTCTGAGAGGATCTTGGTTTACCCCTTCATGGAAAATCTTAGTGTTTCTTATCGACTTAGAGGTATGCAAGTTTCTATAGGGTGTTTGATTGCATTGTTTTCAGCCTATTTGCTGGAAAAAAATATAAAATTATGATGATAATAATGGTTAAAAAACATGTTTGAAAGATATACTTTCCTCGCATTCTTTCTCGTTCTCACAATCAAAAGAGACCCTAAGAAAAAAAATTCTTGAGAGTTATTATAATTATCCCTTGTTTGCAACACCCAAAGGCTAGAGCCAAAAGGTTTTCACTTTTACAAAACCAAAATATATCTAACACCTTTGTAAACTTGCAGAAATGAAGCCAGGGGAAAATTGACTGGCCAGCAAGCAAAATGGTTGCATTTGGAGCAGCTCATGGCCTGGAATACCTTCATGAGCACTGCAACCCAAGGATTATACACCGGGACATGAAGGCTGCAAACATTCTACTCGACGAAAACTTTTAGTAGTTGGGGATTTTGGATTAGCCAATGATTGACACCAAATGACCCATGTTACAACACAAACTCGAGGAACCATGGGGCATATAGCTCCGGAGTATTTGTCCACTGGAAAATCTAGTGAAAAGACAGATGTTTTCGGATATGACATTACCCTTCTTGAGCTTGTAACTGGTGAGGGTACATGTTACTCATCGACCATGTAAACAATATTTCCTCAAGCTTCGAACATTGTGTCTGCATGATTTCATAACTCAATGTTTGATTCAAAAAAATTTTGGGGTTTTTTCTACTTGTTTGGCAGATTAAGAAGCTGCTAAGAGAGAAGAGGCTGAATGATATAGTGGACAGCAACCTGATGGGAGATTATGATCATAAAGAAATGGAAGTGATGGTGCAAGTTGCCTTATTATGCACACAAAATTCCCCAGAAGACCGGCCAAAGATGGCAGAACTGGTAACCATGCTGCAAGGTTTAGGGTTTAACAAAAGTGGTGGGCAGAGTGGGAGCAAGTTGAAGCCCTGGCAAATGAGGAATGCCATACAACACCTTACTTTGATTGGGCTGGTGATTCTACTTATGACGAAACCATTCAACTATCAGATGCAAGATAAAATCTATCCATATATACTTTACAGAGCAAATACATGTAAAAAAAGATGCACATGACTATTATAATGCTTACTAATGGTATTATCATACTCCAAAAATTATATTCCTAATCTTCTTTCTTTATGTATACTTAATGGTTTTTCTTCCATTTTAAATAATCTTGGCAATCCAGTTTTTCGGAAACACACAGACTAGAAGAACTAAATGAAAAAGGAAAACAGATCCAAAAGAATGATAACATGGACTTGGCGATATGTTTCAAGGTTTTTCATAAAATTGAATTCATAAATCCATAATTGGTAAATTAAGCTGAACTAAAAGGCGCATACCTGATATCTGATCTGATCCAACTAGCACATAAGAATAATTGACAACCACAAATGTGTTCGTTTGGTGAGCATTTACTGATGGTGTTATGATCCACTTCTCAGGGTTGCTTAATGCCCATACGGTGTAGATAGATGTGGCAATCATGTTCATAAAAATGAGATTGGTTGCCACTCTTGAAACTATTAACTATAAAATACTACTTTCAAATTTTCCCAAATTTTCCCCTAACTTTTACCTTCTCTTCATCAAGTACAAACACCATAAAGTATGACTTCCAGCACCCAATTCAAATGCCCCTGCTAATGAAAATTTGTGATATTCCATCATGCAACTGTGACAATGCGTCCAGATGATAGAAAAGACATTTATTTCAGATCTTTCAATTTTGAAAAGCTTCGATTGCAGCTTAATAATCAGCAACATATTATTGAAAACAATTTTTCCAACTATTGAATTACAAAACAACACACAAAATCTTGAATAGTATGAAGAATGATCTTAAATAGTGGAACTAGCACCGTCTCCTCAGGCAAACGATGTTGTGGAACTGATTCTTGCATTTCCAATCCCCTGTTAGCATAATAAAATCACTTTGACCAAGGACCAAATGATCCATGATGTCAATATGGATGCAGCAGACATGATCAACCCATTTGCTGGCTGTGAGAGAAGCACGTGTAAGATAGTGTTGGTTTCACTTGAAAAAGAGAATTTTTCA
This sequence comes from Piper betle, assembly GCA_033002965.1. NCBI lineage: Eukaryota > Viridiplantae > Streptophyta > Magnoliopsida > Piperales > Piperaceae > Piper > Piper betle. Next base: position 38,494 of record JAURVB010008688.1, on the reverse strand, counting down.
TCCTTTCCAATGAAAAAGTTCAGCAACTGATTCTACGTTGTCTATGCCAAAACAGGTGACAATTGTAACCGAGTTGCATGAATCAACTATGAGAAGAATCAATATTTTCTGAAATAATCTCCATAAACCTTGCTTTAGACTTCACATCTGATGTGAACTGTCCCGTCACAGCTATCGTAGCTGTATTACTTCCCATCTTCTCAATTCCTCTAGAGATCATGCAAATATGACTAGCTTCAACTACAACCATCACACCTGACAAATCAAATACGGAAGAAATAGTTTCTGCAATCTGTCGAGTTAGACGCTCTTGCACTTGGAGCTTACACCCAAAAAATTGCACAATGGACTGTAAAGCAGATCTCTGAATCACCCTCGAGTTCCCCCCATGGAAGTAACCAATATGGACTACACCATAGAAGGGAATCAAATGGTGCTCACACAGTGAGCAAAATGACAGATTCAGTTCACATTGGAGTGGTTTACTGCCGCACCCTACAACCTTGTTACTTTTCTCAAATAGGCATGTTTGGTTAAAGCCATTGAATTTAAATTCTGAATTGGCTCTCTGGAAGATCAATAACCAGTGAACAAATCGGTAAGGAGTGCCTACAAGCTCCTTCCTAGATAAGTCTTCCCCTAAGCAACGAACGATTGTAGCGGCAGCATTTATCATGATTGAATGAGAGCTCATGTTCAAGTTAGGGATTTCACCATTGGATGAATTCTTTAGGCAATAACCATTTGATAGAGGCAACTCAACACACTTACCAGGGCACCAAGGCTTAGCTAACAACTTCTTTTCCATGTTTACACCACTTAGTTTCAGAATTGCAAGATAATCATTCCAATAACCACTGCCCTCGTGCTCGAAAACACCTGATCCAGAAAAAACTGAACTTAAAACCCACCCTTGCATAGGTGTTTTCCTGGGGTGGCATGGCTCCTGAGAGCTCTCCGCATATTCAGGGTATTTAATATGCCAGCACTTGAGGGCAACCGCGACTCCAGTTGGTTTGATACTAGTTTGTAAAGCAGAACACATCTCATCTGCTAGCCTTTGTGGAGCTTGTAGCCTCTTGGCAAAGATATCAGCCACTCGAGAAAGCTTACTTAGACCTACAACTCGTTGGCCTGAGGGAATATAACCAACATGGCATTGCACCTTGAATGGAAGCAAGCAAGATTCACAGTAGGAGAAGAGATCAATATCCCTCACAACAACTAGTCCACCAACACCTCCTGCAAGCCCTCCACTATTGTCCAAGCCCACTTCTGGAAATAAAGCACCTTGAACAATTTCTTTCACATTTTGCTTGTAACCTGAAATATTCCATAATAGCATGATAAGTAGGCAAAACAATGTCTAAAACTTTCAACTGAATAGTCACCAACAAAATATCCAACTGCTATAAGAACTTTCAAAATTGTCAACTAAAATTGCAAGAAAGTTATAATTCCAGGACTAGTACATTTCTCATCATTTATGGTTTAGGCATTTAGCTGAAGATAAAAATCAAAACTTGCAAAAGATAAAGGATCGAAAGCAAGATTCAAATACAACGATAGCAAATGAAGTTATTGTTTTAAATTTTTAGCACCCCGATAATTCAACCATAAGAAACACATGCATGTTTTCATTTATTAGAGCCAATAAAAAAATAAATACATCCAGAAGAACACTACAAGAAAAAACACTTTGAGATTGGTAAGAATTAATCAATGTACAGGAGGTTGTGATTAGTCTATTAATAAAACACAAATCCTTGTCATTCTCAAAAGTACTTGTGAGTTTTGAGTATTCTGAATTTATTAAAATACAAACATCTATGCTCATCAAACTACTTGCGAGCTGTCATTAGTATAACTTTAAAATAGAAAACACACACTTCAGTTCATTAATTATAGTGCTGTGATTGATATGAACAAATAAATAAATAAACAAACCAAACGTACATGTTAACATAAACAATGTACAATACATATACATGCACTTAAAAAGCAACAGAAACAATAGTAATGATGTCGAAACAACAAATATGCTAAGATGTGAGTGTGGCATATAACCTCGAGTTCCTTCACGGAAGGCCTCGGCCACGCGGGAAGGAGTCTTGCGAAGGCCTTCTCGGTTCGAATCTTCACCGAGGCCGTGGATCAGAACATTGACGGCAGCTTCAATGGCATCACCACCCTCCACCACCAAAGCCCCCAACTTTTCCCCTTGTTTTCAAGCTCAGAGTCCAGATGCTCCACGTCCAGAGCACCCATGATTACCTAAATATTTTTAATAATAAATGAAAAGATAGATGGATAGATCTTTTGTAAAAACCGGAAAAACCAAAAGATGGAAGGGATACGTTTGGTGGTGGGATTGGAATTGGGAAAAGAAGCGAGGAAGGTGAAAGGTTGGTAGATGAGGCAGGGGTGGAGGGTGGCAGAAATCGCTTCCCTGCCACAGGGGCAGTAGTCACAACAAATATATCATAATACAAATATATATATATATATCACTATATTATAACTCAGGGATGATTTCTGAGTTAAAATGCGTAGTAAGCGTTGGATTTGAATGGACGCTTCAGATTAGGTCTTACGGGACAGCTTTCTAATGAATAATAAAATACCCCTCTTTGATAAAACCATTACACGTTTGTTTTCCTCCTCTCCTATCACCGCCAACGTTGCCGTCCCCCTCCCGTTACACTATTTGAAGTAGCCGGTCTCGCTCCTCCGACTCCTCAATTGACCTCGACCACCAGCTCCACTTTCCCCTTGGCCCTCCCTTCAACAACCCTGTCAGTAAATAAAAAACAACTCACATGAATCTAGTTAATAGAATTCAGGGAAGGTCATGAGGATGGTGACAAATAGAATGGGCGAAGGTATGGAATCTACATGGAGAAGGACATCCAGCAAACAAGAAGATTAGCAGCAAGTTGAAGAAGGTTGTCGCACAGGAAGGGTTGTTGCCCCAGTCCAGGGCGTCGTTGCTGTCAAGGTTGTCGCCGCCGCCGTCGTCCAGACGATTGCCACCGTCAAGGTCGTCGCGGCCGTCCAGACCGGCGCCGTCGTCGAATGGGAGCGAGGAGATAGGAAAGAAGAGGGGTATATTCTGTGTCTAGGGATTTTTCTTTTTTATGGCTGTTGGATCTCATCCAACGGCTCAAAACTAAAGTAACGTAAAAGTTATATGGGCGTAGCTCAGGCTAAATTTCCGGTATATATAACACAGAAAAAATTTAGTATCGAGTTAGATAGACCCCACTTCTTTTGTATTTCGGTGTGGAGCTCTTGCTGGCGTAAATAAATAATAAATAATATATAAAAATATAATAATAATATTGTCCTAAAATAATTAATAAATAGTAAAAGTGGTGTAATATCTATTTACGATTTAATAATTATTTAAAAAAATTATAATTTATAATATTTTCTATGGAGTAACTTAATCATCTTTGCATTTTAAATTAAATTTTATATAAAAATAGATGACTTATTAAATAGGCTTAACAAGTAAGGTCAACCATCACTAGCGAGGCCAGACCATCTTAATCATTTTTATCCTATCTAACTAAAAAAATTATATGTTATTAATAATAACTACATCTATTTTTTGGACAAGGGCAACAAAATATACTTGTGATAGAAAGCCAAACTCTTAATTATTTATGAGACAAACTATTTTAAAATGATATCATCACAATATATGAACATTCAAAATATCATTTTTAAGTATTGGTATCATATCCCCTCTATTTTAATACTTCATTTGCTGATATTTTCATGCATTAAAATTATTGAAATAAAATATTATTTTTTACAAAGCAAAGCAAATTATCAAAGCAAAATTAATATATAAGACAGTGTGATCTGAATAAAATACTTAACTTAAAATGGGGAAAAAGACAACTTGGACCTCAGGAATTTTTAAATGACATTTGAATAAATTTTGGTGTCTTATATAAATTTCTAATAGTAAATGCCAATGAGGGCATGATTCAAGCACACCAATTTAGAATGGAGAAAAATATTAATTTTATTTTATTTTTCAACATGGCTAAAAGACAGTCAATCCATCTTTTTTTCTATATTTGATTGAGTTTGGAAATTTTATGATTTCAAGTGAAAAGCTCAAAAATTGGTGTCCACTTAAATACTACATAGAGATAGTAATATAGTAGAAGAAAATTAAAAGGAAAAAAAGAAGGCATGGCAGCTCAAAGCAGAGCAGGTGGGCCAGGATAAAGATGGTGGTGCCGGCTCGCACTTCAAGACGAGGGCTGACAGGGTCCCCTTATTGCAATCTAATTATTATTTAGGAAAAAAGGTTGCTGATTTTTCCCCCTTCTTCTTTGTCACAATTCACACGAGTCAAATTTATGTGGCTTTGTTTTTTTGTTATGCTTGCACTTAAAGTTTTAAATGTTATACTAAATGAATAGCTGACAGATTTTTAATTCAGCCAATTTAAATTGAGTTCAACTGAATTTTAAAATTATAAATAAAATACTTTAATGAATACTATTTATAAAATGCCGATTAATAAATACTTTAGTTTTTTAAAACTAAATTTTTCAAAAAAATATAAGATTGAAAAATCGGCCTTACTGTTTTTAATTAACATTATATCTGTACCCTCTCTTTGACAACCATTTCACTGAAGTATAAAAAGGAACTTATGATTAGTTAACAAGCAACATCGGGCCAACCCACGCAATACGCACTTCATATATTACTAAGATTTTTTAATTAAACTAAAGGGACAGAACTTTGAATTAAAAAATTGAACTACCAACCATTTCTTATTGACTCACCTAGATGGATCTTGTTTGGTAGAGACAATGTTTGATTTGCTTTATCAAAAAACATGATTATTTTCGTCATTTTCTTCTTCCACATTCTTTGGTTGGTGTGCCCGTTGGGTCGCCTGTGACGACCCAAGTCCTTTTAACCAAAACCATACTCACCATCAAGGACCCGGATCAGTTTGTCAACAAGCGTATCCCATAATATATCAAATATGTAACCAGAATACAAGTGCCACAGATGAAAAGCTGAGCCGATCGTTCATTTATTCCTAATATGTAAAACACAATATGTCTCTATTCATAAAATAGTATATATCCAAGTTCATATACTAAATCAACAAATAAGTCCACTACAATTCTCACAGTATAAGTAAGAAATATTAAATTTAATTCATTTCTATTTAATATTATAAGAAATAAAAAAACAACTGCATAGATATTAAATGAAGAATATTAAAACTAATACAAAAGCATATTTTGATCCATTTTAAATTTAACCGTAGATAATGATAAATATTTTTTCTCTTTTTTTCTTTAATCCTATTGTGTCTTTGTCTTCAATAGTGCAAAAAATAATTTGAATTGATAATTCAATTATAACAATATGAACCTGTAAAACCTAGGGTGTCTACCTGAGGGTTTTAGTGTGGTTCGGTTGTTACTTGAATCGGCTTGTAGGGTCTGGCCTTTCTTGCTGTAGTTCGTATATAATATGGTGTAAATTATCCGGCCTTAGCCTCATTTGGCACTCTGTACCCCTGTTTGGATGCGGAGCTTCTGATTTTTCATGTTTGGTCCAATTTAATGGTATGCAGTTGATGTTAGAACTGTGTACCTTGCATGTTTTTTGTTCGGTTGTTACTTGAATCGGCTTGTAGGGTCTGGCCTTTCTTGCTGTAGTTCGTATATAATATGGTGTAAATTATCCGGCCTTAGCCTCATTTGGCACTCTGTACCCCTGTTTGGAAGCGAAGCTTCTAATTTTTCATGTTTGGTCCAATTTAATGGTATATAGTTGATGTTAGAACTGTGTACCTTGCATGTTTTTGTATGCTTGTTGTATGTTTGACAACATTTCAGACCGCCTTAATCCCTTTTGCGACTTATAGTGCAATTCCTGAAGTGGGCCCGATCGCTTTAGGGTAAAAACCCTAAGTTTTTTGATCTTAAGATAATCCAACCCATACCTTTATTGCTATGTCACTCATACCTCTATTGGTATGACACCCATACCTTTATAGCTAGGCACCCATACCTTCAAAGGTATGACACCCATACCTCTATGATATCATCAAGGCAACCCATACCTCTATAGGTATTGCACCAATACCTATGACATCACCAAACCAACCACCATTTTTCTATCAAATCCACCCCTTCCCTCACCTTTCACCATTTCTCCTTCCTTCCACACCTCCAACCACTTTCTTCTTCTCCCCTTCGCCTTCTTCTTACTCCTTGGAGCTCCAAGCAATGCCTCTCCACGTTTTAGCATCCTAAGGTGGTAGGATTTGAGGTTAGATGTCTTAAAAGACCTCCACTTGGTCTTCACTCATTAGCCTCAGGTTTGGGCTGACTTTGTTGCTTGTTGTGTGATGTGTATCACTTGTATTATTATATGAATTTATTTTTAGGACATTTTTATCATGTATATCTGAATGTTAGGAGAAGTTTAAGTACATATTCATCTTATTGGGATATGCAAATAAATAGATATGATTTTCATAATGCATGTAGGTCACTGGTATGTACCATTTCAGTATAATAATCATATCTTGCCATTTTGATTTCTATTTGCATGATTCTCATTTTGTTACACACACAATATATAGATCTACAACTTTTATATTGGGTATTTTACCTGTCATGCCCTAAAATTTACATGTATGAGGGTAAAAAGTGAGAAAAGGTGGCAACTTGGACCATAATAGTGATATAAGAGCTCGTTTCTCCAAATTTTACTCTCTAACTTTGTAGGATCTGTTGATGTACAACATGTCATATTTTTCATGGTACTTTTATGAGTTCTTGGTAAAATTTTAATCCTAATATAATCACCAAATAATCATGAACATAACCCATAAGTACACCTTGTATTTCTTGCGTGTTTATGACTATGAGTATGATGTGTGATTGTACGATATTTTAAGCCAAGAATTTTAAACTAATATAATCATGTAAAATTATATAATACTTCACTAATTGTTCACTTGAAATATGTAAATTTTGGGAATGGTTAAAAATCATCAAATCATCTAGGTATGTTTTAGAGTATTTACCGGGACAGTGTAAGATACTGAGTGAAAACCTTAGTTTTTCACTCCAATTTTAGATTACCTTAAAATAGGTTAACGGTGTTAGATTTCAGTAAACTTGCTCCACAACTTACCCTATGTCTTAGTAGCACCGTGACCAATTTTGGGGTTATTTGGGTAAGTTTCCAATTTTATTTGTAAATTTTAAATATATTAGGGTCTAGATAGCTCTAGAAATAGCCCATCCAGTTACCTAACTTGTAAAATCCACTTAGGCATATTTACAAAGTAAATTTGGCATAGGTCTTATTGGGTTCAATCTAAGTGTGTTAGATAACTAGGTCCACTAACCTAAGCCCATTTAAAGTCTTCTAACTCATGAACCAATAATTACAAAATTAGTGCACAGCCTAGGAACACTGTTCCAATAGGGCCAAGCTTAACGGGCCCTTATTCCCCTGGATTGGCCCATAGCCAGTTATGGTGAAATTTACCTATGAACCTTAGAGTGTAAGGGATAACCCATCAAAATTTCAGCCCATTTGGACATTGTCAGGCCCGTCTGAAAAATCGTCTGGTAGGCCAATTCGATTAAAAACCCTAGAATTGATTAAAACCCACTAAGTGAACATAAAACCAAAACTTTAATTAGGTTACCTAATAAGGTTTAACACTTCACTTAGGACCTAATTAAGATAATTAAGTGATGTTAAGCGTTGAGCTTGTGTAGACGCTTTGCCTCATTTTGTGTGCCTATGTGACCCAATTCTTATTTAGTTCCATCTCCGTGCTAGGTATCGGGGTGAGCTCATTGACTAGAATACAGATCTCTACTCACCCATGTCCACAGGACACTCCTTTGCTTGATCTCTGCTTAACTCCATGCGTGTCAAGTTTAACTGTGTTTTAGACGTAGAACGACATCGACGGTGTTTTATCGGATGCTTCTGATGTCGGGGCATTTAGTCGTGTTTTCTACACATATTTAATAAGACTACAAGGATGAGATCCTTTGTTGGTTTTCTAACTGAAGCTCTAGAAATATATCATATAAGCCTCTTCCCTAAACCTATTATGTAAGTACGTGAAATTTTATGAATTTTACAAATAAGAGAGTGAGCGGTATGGAGATATATATGGACTACACTAGTACTCTTCCAAACCCTAAGGTAGTGCAGTGTATGAGGGTACTGCATAACACAACACATTTTTAAAATTTGTGGAACTAATTTAACTATTCCTTTTGCCACTAGAATACTGTAGCTGGTGTAATATGGAGGATGCGAGGGCGTAAGCATTGTATATATAAATATGAATATTAGTCGTGTATGCGAGCCGACACTTGTTTAAGTATATTTGCTTCCATCTAATGTTAAGCAATTCTGAAGTTTCGTAAGTTCCGTGGGTAACGGAATAGTTATTTGCCAATTTGTTATTTTACCGGTAGTTATTCAGACCGGTAATCAAATTTACTTGATTACTGAGGTGGTTTTCTATTACATTTATGTAACGACCCGACCCGAAGTGCAACGTAATGGGCCTAAGTCATTTTTTTTAAATAGTTAACCCAAGTTAAAGATTTATAGTTCATTCCTACTTATAAACAGGATCTTCTCCCAGTAGGTATTAGATGTTGGACTAAGTTGAGGGATCTTATAATCCACCCACATTAAGAAATTTTGTCTCCGAAATGCCTATACTTGGCCCGTTGCTAGCCCCAGCCCACGACCTTTCTGGCCCATGATAGACAGCCTAACCAACGTCCCTAGTCTAGCTCGTTGCTAGCCCTATCCCATGACCTTTCTAGCCCATGCTCGACTGCCTAGCCAACGTCCCTAGTCCAGCCCACCAGCTAACACGGAACTAGGTTGTTCTGATACCACCTGTAACGACCCGGCATTTTTCACAATACTATGGGCCCAACTGGCTAGGAGTTATTCGAAATTAAACCAAACCAACCCTGTAACAACCAAATTAAACCAAACCAACCCTGTAACGACCAGCTCTAACCGGTTCGGGCGTTACTCCACAATCTTGGATCGTTTCCCAAAGTCACATGTATAACACAAGAAAATAAAAGGAAGTGTAATTTATTATCCACTCTCCTACCCTAAGTTCGTAAAAGAACCACCAACCATACTTGTAATTTTTCCTTAGGTGAGCTGAAATCAATCAATCTTGATTAGCCTACATAACCATGTCGAGATCAAGCTCAATGTAGTTCTACAGGCTCTCAATTCATTCTGAGATTAGGTGGTCTCCCAATTCATTCTAAGATTAGCCATTATTGACTGTTAGGTCCATTCTGACATATCCATTTTGGCTATCAGGTCCATTCTGACATATCTATTTTTGGCTGTCAGGTCCATTCAGACATGTCCATTTTTGACTGTCAGGTCCATTCAGACATGTCCATTTTTGACTGTCAGGTCCATTCTGACATGTCCATTTTTGGCTGTCAGGTCCATTCTGACATGTCCATTTTTGGCTGTCAAGTCCATTCTGACATATCCATTAACAAAATACAAAACAAACACCCGACTCCAAAGACTCGCAGCAGTTCATACCAAGCAGTCGACAAGAACCCCATACATAAGATGCTAGGGATTAACAAAGGTGTCTCCAACAAAACTTTGCATGCAAGAATCCAAATGGAAACAAATAAGATGAGGGATGAAATACTCACACAGTAAAGGGGAGGTCGCCTGGGGTGGAGATGATGCCTAAAATACTCCCTCCTCCTGCATATATATACACTTAAACCATTCCCTCCATTAAATTCTCATACCCTATCATCCATTGGTATTTCCTAGGTTCAACGAGCCCCTTCATTAAATTCTCACACCCCATCATCTATTGGTATTTCCTAGGTTCAACGAGCCCCTTCATTAAATTCTCACACCCCATCATTCATTCATGAATAGGTATTTTCTAGGTGACCTTAAGTCGAACCAAGACCGGTCGACTTGATAACCAACCATATCGGTTCATCTATATTTATTTCATAATATTTAGGTTCGAGTCTTGTAATAAAATTCATGGTTTTTACAATCTCCCCAACTTAGAGATATTTCATCCCCGAAATATTGTAACAGCAAGATGACAAGCACTTGATACATCGAAATCATGGTTCATTTATACATTCTTGTTTCAGTTTTGACTGAGGTTTATTAGCAAAGAACTTTGTTAATTAATAACATAACACAGTGGAAAAAGATAATTACTGGACTTTTCAACAAGATACTTGAGTCATTAAATGTGAGATTGTGGGAAACTGTGCTCTGATACCACCTATAACGACCCGGCCCGAAGTACAACATAATGGGCCTAAGTCATTTTTTAAAATGGTTAATGCAAGTTAAAGATTTATAGTCTATTCCTACTTATAAACAGGATCTTCTCCCAGTAGGTATTAGATGTGGGACTAAGTTGTAGGATCTCACAATCCACCCACCTTAGAAAATTTTATCTCCGAAATGCCTATACTTGGCCCGTTGCCAGCCCTAGCCCACTTCCTTTTTGGCCCATGATCAGTAGCCTAACCAACGTCCCTAGTCCAGCCTACCATCTAACACGGAACCAAGTTGCTCTGATACCACCAGTAATGACCCGTCATTTTTCACAATACTATGGGCCCAGCTAGCTAGGCGTTACTCGAAATTAAACCAAACCAACCCTGTAACAACCAAATTAAACCAAACCAACCCTGTAACGACCAGCTCTAACCGGTTCGGGCGTTACTCCACAATCTTGGATCGTTTCCCAAAGTCACATGTATAACACAAGAAAATAAAAGGAAGTGTAATTTATTATCCACTCTCCTACCCTAAGTTCGTAAAAGAACCACCAACCATACTTGTAATTTTTCCTTAGGTGAGCTGAAATCAATCAATCTTGATTAGCCTACATAACCATGTCGAGATCAAGCTCAATGTAGTTCTACAGGCTCTCAATTCATTCTGAGATTAGGTGGTCTCCCAATTCATTCTAAGATTAGCCATTATTGACTGTTAGGTCCATTCTGACATATCCATTTTGGCTATCAGGTCCATTCTGACATATCTATTTTTGGCTGTCAGGTCCATTCAGACATGTCCATTTTTGACTGTCAGGTCCATTCAGACATGTCCATTTTTGACTGTCAGGTCCATTCTGACATGTCCATTTTTGGCTGTCAGGTCCATTCTGACATGTCCATTTTTGGCTGTCAAGTCCATTCTGACATATCCATTAACAAAACACAAAACAAACACCCGACCCTAAAGACTCGCAACAGTTCATACCAAGCAGTCGACAAAAACCCCATACATAAGACGCTAGAGATTAACAAAGGCGTCTCCAACAAAACTTTGCATGCAAGAATCCAATCCATTAACGAAACACAAAACAAACACTCGACCCTAAAGACTCGCAACAGTTCATACCAAGCAGTCGACAAGAACCCCATACATAAGACGCTAGAGATTAACAAAGGCGTCTCCAACAAAACTTTGCATGCAAGAATCCAAATGAAAACAAATAAGATGAGGGATGAAATACTGACACAATAATGGGGAGGTCGCCTGGGGTGGAGGTGATGCCTAAAATCGTCTCTCCTTTTGCATATATATACACTTCAACCATTCCCTCTATTAAATTATTATATCCCATCATCCATTGGTATTTCCTAGGTTCAACGAGCCCTTTCATTAAATTCTCACACCCCATCATCCATTGGTATTTCCTAAGTTCAACGAGCCCCTTTATTAAATTCTCACACCCTATCATTCATTCATGAATAGGTATTTTCTAAGTAACCTTAAGTCGAACCAAAACTGGTTGACTTGATAACCAACCATATCGGTTCATCTATATTTATTTCATAATATTTAGGTTCGAGTCTTGTAATAAAAATCATGGTTTTTACAATTTTAGTGAGGTTCCCTGGTGTTTGCCGACCTAAGTGTATGGATCAAACGGCACAGTGGCAGTGGTGGCGGGAGCCCTATGTTATATTATTTGCTTATTTTGTGGATGACTATATAAAGGACATATGCCCTAATTATGTGAACTTTGTACGATTTGGATATATATCATGATGGTTGTACTAGCATATTTTATCTTTATATTATTATATTTTACAGTAAAGAAATAATACTTTGGGGCTAGGTTAACTATCGTCTACAAGGTATATATGCCTTATAGTCCTGGAACATGACGAGGATCTAAATGAGGTATACGAAATATATTTGGCTATAATTGTTTGTGTGTTAGAATAACGTGGAGGAGCTTAACGTGGGTGAAGGAGCTGCAACTATTTTCATAATCATTTTTATTAAGCCTAGGTAAAGACATTGCTTTGATTTAACTTAAATAAAACGTAAAACCTTGCGTTCTTGTTTTTATTTATCACCTTCTATTATCTATATATATATAGACACGCCATTGCAACCAATCAATGTGATATCGATATTTGTGCTTGGAAGAGGAAGAAGATATATAACTCATCGACAATGTAAACAATCTTTCCTCAAGCTTTGAACATTGTGCATGCATGATTTTATAACTCAATCTTTCGTTCAAAAAAGAAATTGGATTTTTTCTGCTTGTTTGGCAGATTAAGAAGTTGTCAAGGGAGAAGAGGCTGGATGATATAGTGGACAACAACTTGATGGAGATTGTGATCATAAAGAGGTGGGCGTGGTGGTGGAGGTTGCCTTGTTATGCAGACAAAATTCCCCAGAAGACCGGCTAAAGATGGCAGAAGTGGTAAGCATGGTGCAAGGAGTAGGGTTGGCAGAGAGGTGGGTAGAGTGGGAGCAAGTTGAAGGCCTCAGGAGTGAGGAATGCCATACATTGACGCCTTTCTTTGATTGGGGTGGTGATTCTACTTACGACAAAGAAGCCATTCAACTATCAGAGGCAAGATAGAATCTTATCCACATATACTTTATAGAGCAGATAATGTAAAAAAGATGCATATGACTATTATAATGCTAGCTATTGGTATCATCATGCTCCAAAAATCATGTTGCTCATCTTCTTTCTTTATGTATAGCTAAAGGCTTTCTTCTATTTTAAATAATCTTGGCAATCCTACTTCTCTGAGCTGATCCAAGTAGCACATAAGAACAATTGACTACAACAAAAGTGTACATTTGTTGAAAATTTATTGATTTTGTTATGGTCCTCTTCCCAGGGTTGCTTAATGCCCATACGGTGTAGATGATATGTGGCATGCATGTTCATAAAATGACATTGGATGCCACTTTTCAGACTATTAGCTATAAAATGCCACTTCAAAATGCAACCCTAACGTTTACCTTTTCCTCATTAAGTACAAAGACTATAAACTACAACTTCCAGCACCTGATTCAATTGCCCCTGCTACTGAATTTGGGGTATTAAGACCTCACTACATCATGCAACTGTGATATTGTCACCAGATGATCGAAAAGATATTTTATTTCAGATCTTTCAATTTCGAAAAGCTTAGATTGCAACTTAAGAATCGGAAACATATTGGTGAAAACTACTTTTTCAATTATTTAAGTACAAAACAACAAACAAAATCCTTAATAGTATGAAGAATGATCTTAAATATTGGTACTAGGCACTGACTCCTCAAGCAAACGATGTTGTGGAACTGATTCTTGCATTTCCAATTTTCTATCAGCATAATAATATCACTTTGACCAAGGACTAAATGATCTATGATGTCAATATGTATGTAACAGAAATTATCAATCATTTACTAGCTATGAGAATAGCACGTGTAAGATAGTGTCGGTTTCACTTGAAAAAGAAAATTTCCCATCATTTCCAATGAAAAGTTCAACAAATGATTCTGTGTTGTCAATGCCAAAAGGTGGCAACTGTAATAGAGCTGCATGAATCACTTAAGAGAACAATCAATATTTTCCAAAATAATCTCCATAAACCTTACTTTAGACTACACATCTTACGTGAATTGTCCCGTTACAGCTATCGTAGTTGCATTACTTCGTATCTTATCAATTCTTCCAGAGATCATGCAAATATGACTGTCTTCCACCACATCTTTCACACCTGACAAATGAAATAGGGAAGAAATAGTTCATATAGTCTGCCGAGTTAGCCGCTCTTGCACTTAGAGCTTACAACTAAAAAGTGCACAATGAACTATAAAACAGATTTCTCACGCTCGACTTAGGGGGTTTCACCGTTGGATGAATTCTTTATGCATTGACCATTGGACATAGGCAATTCCACACACTTGACAGGAACCGAGACTTTGTTAACAACTTTTTTTCCAAGTTTACACCACTTTGTTTCAGAATAGCTAGAAAATCATTCCAATAATCATTGTCCTCGTGCTCGAAAGCGCTCGATCCATATAAAACTGAAGTTAAACCCACCCTTACATGGGTGTTTTGCTCGGGTCGCATAAAATTGAAGTTAAACCCACCCTTACATAGGTGCTTTGCCGGGGTGGCATGGCTCCTGACCGCTCTTTGTATATTCAAGGTACTTAATATGCCAACACTTAAGGACAACTGTGACTCAGGTTGGTTTTATTCTAATCTGTTAAGCAGAACACATCTCATTTGCTAGTCTTTGTGGAGCTTATAGACTCTTGACCAAGATATCAGCCACTAAAGAAAGCCGTGAAGGAGGTAGGGACGGTGAGAGGGGCAGTCAGTGGGAAGGTAAAGGGGGAGGGAGGCCAATGAGGGGGAGGGAGAGGGGGTTGGTAAGATGGAAGGGGAGGGGGTTGGTGAGGAGAAAGGGGGCCCGGAGGGCAGACGCGAGGGGGAGGGGGAAGGATGATGGAGACGGGAAGGATGAGGGAGAGGTGGAGAGAGGGCTGAGCCAGTGGGGAAGTTGCCGGAGGTGAGGGAGAGGACGAGGGGGAGACCTTTTATTTTTCTATTCAAAATAACACTTCTAAGCTACGCCCAATTCAAGCATCACTTTAAATATTTTCAGCACATGTAGTATTTTATGTGACGCAAATAAGCATCACTTAAAATACCTTAAGTGACGTCTCTTGCGATCGTCGAGCATGGTAGTTTGAGTGACATTTAATATAGTCACTTAATCACTATTAAGGGGCCCGTGCACTTGGTATCCTTTAAGTCACCACAATAAGTAACTCCTGCTTAAGGTGCGTCGCTTATAATTTAGTTCCTTATAGTAATGGCGGGGTACCTCGCCGAGTCCACTATAGGTTAAAAGTTAACAGTAATATAATTTTTTAAGTTGTAAGTTAACAGGAGTTCATTTATAAAATTGGAGCCCTACCTGGTGTACGGCTCCCATGTCTCCCGTCTAACTAGTCGTGCTTTCCCAGTGCCCTTCAATTTCCCAGGAGAGTTATTAGGCTTCACTAGGATAGGCCCAATTCCCTCGGAGAGTATAACGGAGCCTCTTCTTGTTCTCCAGAAGAGTCTAATAATTTTTTATAATTTATCATTAAATTTTATGGAGGCAAAATATAAAAATAAATTTTTATTTAAAAAAATATAAAAAATGAGCCAGGCTAAAAGTACGAATTTGATTGGGTGTAAATAGAGTTGTTAATTGACAAACATGTTCTCGAGTTATTTTCAACCTTATAATCGAGGTAATTTTGAACTTTCAAATGAGTTAATTTCGAACTCGTCAAAATTAAACCGTTTATATTTATTCAAGTTTGAATCGAGTACAAATAAAATAAAAAATGTTTGAATCGATTTTTAGAATATAATTTAAAATTTGATCGATTTCGAGTCAAATTCGAGTATAATCTAAGCTCAGTTCACTCCCTTATTTAGAATCCCTCTGCCTCCGGGCTCCACGTGGACCAATTGGCTTGGCCGAGCCAAAAAAAATGTCCTCAAATTCCAATTGGATAGTTGCAAAGGAATATCCCACTGCTCTAAGAACCTCCGAACTTGTCAAGTAAAATTGCAAGAAAGTGAACTATAATTCTAGGATAAGTAATTAACCACAAATAACATCTCTCATCCTACATGGTTTAGCTTTATAGGTGACGATTAAAAATCAAGATATGCAAAAAGTAGGATTGAAAGCAAGATTCAAATAAAGCAATAACAAATAAAGTTATTGTTTTAAATTTTTAACCACCAAATATTTCAAACATAAACAACAAATGCATCTGTTCATTTATTCGATGAGCATATTGTAACCATCGGAGAGCCAATCCAAAAAACATCTAGAAGAACAATAAAATAAAAAGCGTTTCGAGATTGGTAAGAATTAATCAAAGTCCAGGCAGCCGTGATTAGTTTGAGTTAATTAAATACAAATCCTACTCATTATCAAAAGCACTTATGAGTTGAGTAATTTGAATTTAATAAAATACTAACATATATGTCCATCAAGCTACTTGTGAGATGTCGTTAGTATAATTTTTTTTTAAAATACTCCAATTCATTAATTATTAAATTGCGATTCATCTAAATAAACAAATAAAAAAATAAACCAAACCTATATATACAATATATATTCAAGTACTTCCAAAGAATATAAATAATATTAATGATATATTCAAAGAAACAACAAACATGCTAAGATATTGGTGTGACATACAACCTCGAGTTCCTTGAAGGAAGGCCTCGGCCACCCAGACAAGAGTCATGCGAAGGCCTTTGTAGGTCGAATCTTTGTCGAGGCCATGGAGTAGAACCTTGATGGCATCTTCAATGGCATCACTATTGGAACTTTATAACTTAAACTTAAAAACAAAACTTTATTATTCTTCATATCAAATGATTAATTAAATCAAATTAGATAGCAAAAATGTATCTGAATCCATAAAAGCAAAATGATCCTTTACCTGCTTAGGTTTTAATTTTCTAAATTTAATACTAGTTTTCAAAGCCAAAGTTATTGAATGATAGGATACCAAAACAAAAAATACTTATGAATTTAAGGACCATAATCTCCTTATTTATAGCCTTAGTTTCATAATTTTAATTTGACCCATCATAAAAGAAAAATTAAAAAAATGGTATCTACACATTGAATTTCACACCTTTAAATATGTTATTCATACATTGAATTTCACACCTTTATTTATAACTCATAAATACTTAACTTTAATGTATTAATTGAATTTAATCTAACCTTAAGTAACACTATATGATACAATTTCAGATTCATGTATATATTTATATCCAACATCCAACAATCTCTTGGACTATATATATACACACAAAGATAATTATATACAACCTTATGAGCTCCAAAATAACATATGCTATTATTCCAAAATAATAATTATTAGGCTCTTTGAGCCCACAAAAGGGACTACAATAGGTATTACAGGCTTCTTTTAATCCAAAAGTTAACTTAAACAATAAGGCTTTCCCATTAGCCTATATAGAAGTCACTAACATCATCCACGACCGATGTAGGGTAAACCGAACAATTCCCCCTCACACATTGGCGACCTCGAAAATATCATCATCTGGTAATCTCCTCTTCATAAGACGTAACTCACATATCATCACTGGCAAACTCCTCTTAAATCATCAGGTGAAACCTATAAAAGAAACTCTAACAATCGGCGTAAGCAAATACCAAATCTCCTAAGATCGTAACCTAACTCTGATACTACTATTGGGCCCAATGGGCCCTTAAAAAGGACTTGCAATAGGTGTCACGAGTCTCTCTTAATCTAAAAATTAACTTAAGGAATAAGGTTTTCCCATTGGCCTAAATACAAGTCACCAACATCATCCACAACCAATGTGGGATAAACCCAACAACAATCTCGTCCATTAATCAATGCTAATATAGGATCAAGGATATTTTCATTACATTTATCATAACTAAACACATCTATGGTCACATACACCAACATAATTAAATGACATAGATTAAGTGTGGATGTGTAGCATAAAAATTACATGTAATTTGATCTAAACATGCATCTTTTCAACTGGTCCAACCTTATGAAATGACCAAGATAGAGTGAAAGATTGAAACATAAACCAAATAATGCAACAAAACAAGCTCTCACTAAAGTAGCATATTATTAAATGATACAACACTCATATGAGTAACATACTCATGAAAGACCTTAGGTGGTAAACTTTTAGTAAGTGGATCTGCAACTATGGAGTTTATCTCAATATGCTCTATAGAAACTTTACCGAAGCTTTATCACTCTAAACTCTTTCTTTCACAACAAGGAACTTGATTTCTATGAGCTCTTGCTATTATTTGAATATGATACTATAGACTGATTATCACAAAATAACTTAAAGTGGTTTTCACTATTATCAACAATGCACAACCTTGTGACAAAATTTTGCAACTATATTCCCTGATTGGATGGATGTCTCATAACAAACTATGAATTTAACTGCCATGGTGGAAGAAGCTATGAGGTTTGGTTAACACTCTTCCAAGAAATAGCTCCTCTAGCAAGTAGGGAGACATAGCCAGAAGTTGATTGACGACTATATTGACATCTAGCAAAATCGGAATCAGAATACCCAATGATCTCAAGTTGATTTGAATTCTAATAAGTAAGTATATTGTAAAACCCGTGACTCGAGTTAGAGTTTTATGGGAGCAAACCAGTCGGTTCGAGGTCGAGTCAGCTTCATGGACCGCGAGCTGAGTTGAGGCCAGCTGTGAGTTATGAGCAATGAGGGTCATGTATGCTCAAGTATACGATGATAACGTCAAAAAGATGATGAAAAATAGGTTATCAAGTATATGGAGGTATGCAGTATTGATTGTTATTTTATTTGATCGTAGAATATTTTTAGGGCCGAATGATGAATTAGGACACGATATAGGGAGTTTGGGTGGGTTATTAGTTATAGAACATATCATTTGGATGTTGTTGTGTTCGTCTGATTTGACGGGATTTTTCCCATATTTTTCTAGATTTTTTTAGAATTTATTGCGAACTAGTTATTATTTTGACTCGAGTAGGAATCAAGTCAATACTTATTTACGAGTTTGCCATTGAGGGTATTTTTCTCCTCCCAACACCTACCCTCGCCTGCCGCCGCTGTCGACGCCGCGCTGCCGCCGATCAACGCCGCCCCGCTCCGCCGTGCCGTCGCCATGCCGCCACGAACCACCCCGACCATCGTCTCGCCGCCACGACGCCAGAATCATCCCACAAGCCTGACGCCCTCCCTCGTATATTCACTGCCGTCCGGGCCGCACCGCCGTTGCTGTGACCCCAACGACCACCCCCTCTCCGTCGCCGACGTTTCTCCCATCATCCCGACCACCGTCGAGGCCGGCAGTAGCCCCAATCGGAGCATGCCGCCGCTGTCACCCATTTTTTACGCCGTCGCCGACAGCCATCGCCGCCCTGGCTACCCTGTTTGACACCACCATTGGACCAAACTCGTCGAGCTGGTGCTGATAGACCCCCTGATTGCCCCGTCCCGAAACATTTCCCTAATGAGAGTTCTTGAGGAAGTATATGGTTTTCATTCAACAGGAGAGTTTGCTCTCCTGTGCCAGATTGATATTAGTTATTTTTCGGGCCGGTAACTCTCGTTACTAACGGTTTTTCTATATATATGTAGGTGAGGAATGTGAGCGATGAAAGCTGTCGGGACTGCGGAGGAACAGCATGGAACCGCTCACACATGTACCTGCCCCGTGTAATCTATAATGACGGTGTGTTATCGCTACGTGAATGATAATTTCGATGTGTTTACTTAAATGAATTGCTTGTTATGAAACAAACAGATCAATGTGAATGAGTAGGGAGCCTTGGAGTTCAGACTCGGCTCAGGTGAAACAAATGAGATAATGACTGAATGTCATGGTAAATTGTTATGTTTTGTCGTATTTTGATAAAATATTAATATACCCTTGTTGTGGACAGGTTGGCCCCTATTGCACTTTTAGGGGAAACTCTATCCATTTTTCTTGGTTTCTCATTTATTGTTTTGTTTTGTCTTTGCTTGCACGTCATGGCATGCATGTAGGACTCTGATAGAACCCAATTGTTCCCATCCATGCATTTCATGTTCGCATCTCCATCTTGAGATGCCGAGGGTAGATCCGGGTCGGCTTAACCGAATTGAGTAGATTAGCGAACGGTTCGGTCACCGGTGACATTGCCGGGTCGGTTCACGGGTTAGCCGAAATGGGGTGTTACAACAGTGGTATTAGAGCTAACCCTTGGTTGATTAAGATGGTAGATGTATTACAGGTTACATGTGTGCCGAAGCTGCTCTGAGCTGTACTGACAGGTATTTTTCTGTCTTTATGTTTTGGTTCACAGATTTTCTTACGAGTCGGTGGTGTGATAGGGTGAATAGATCAGATCAGGAATTTGTAGCAGGATGGTGACACAGACCCGTAGGACGCAGATCAGGACCCCATCGCCTCCAGTAGTCAGACAGGATAGTCCCGACCATGGTCACAGTGACACAGCTTCCAGTCGACCTAGGACCACCATGCCACCAGCAGAGACGAGTGTACCGGTATCAGCTAGTCATCGTACAGAGAGCCATCGCCGAGATAGTCGATGCGACAGTCACCGCAGTGGGAGTAGTCGACAGGAAAGGGATGCTGCGATAGCTAGGCTAGTTGAGGTTCAGATGCAAATGCAGCAGAATCAGGAGGAATTTAGGAGAGAGCTCAGACAGATAGCTCTATCAGTGGCTAGAGCAGAGAAGAGACCAGCCGTGGATGAAGAGGCGCAA
The DNA here is from genome assembly GCA_033002965.1 of Piper betle. Taxonomy (NCBI): domain Eukaryota; kingdom Viridiplantae; phylum Streptophyta; class Magnoliopsida; order Piperales; family Piperaceae; genus Piper; species Piper betle. Next base: position 17,776 of record JAURVB010008688.1, on the reverse strand, counting down.
GGAGAGCCAGTAGCGCCCATGGGCCCTCCGCCGCCGCCTCCTCCTCCACCGCTGCAACAGGGAGCTACCCCTGCAACAGCTCCTCTGGTTGCCCCACTTCAGGCAAGGATGAGACAGGACATCAGTGGACCTGCGATAGCAGGTAGTGGGGAGACCGTAGGGGGAGTGGAGCAGTTGGAGGTGACAGTGTACTAGTTGGTACGGGACCACAGTTTCCCCGATATGAGCAAGGAGAGGGATCAAACAGATCTGTAGACGTGAGGAGTTTGGAACTGTGGCAATATGAGAGGTTCGTGAAGAATGGCGAATGACCTTCTTTGGGAAGTTGGATGCGGAGGAGGCATTCCTATGGATATCGTCGGCCATAGGAGTGTTTGATAGTATGGCATGCCCCGTAGAACACAGAGTATGCGTCGTCATAGGAGCATTCCAAGACGAAGCGAGGATATGGTGGAGTTCGGTGCAGAATTCTGTATTTGCTCATCGCCAGCCTCAGGACATCACTTGGGAGGAATTCAGAGTGGAATTCGATGGAAAGTACTTTCCACCAGATGTTAGGAAAAGGAAGGAATGGGAGTTCCAGATGTTGAGGCAAGGACCTATGACAGTGGTACAGTATGAGACGAGGTTTAGAGCGTTGGAGAGATTTGCACCAGATTTGGTTCCGATCGAAGGAAGAAGAATAGAGCACTTCTATGAAGGCCTCCATCATGAGATTCGGATGGCATACTTGGATAGGAAGTTTACTACCTTCGGTGATGTAGTAAGAGCTGCAGGAGAAGCATAGCGGGTGATAGCCACCCGACCATGTCGAGATGTCGACCAGAGGCAGCAACATCCGAGGCCATATCAACCAGAGCAGGGGGCACAACAGAGATGACGTGTAGATGCGCCAGTAGCCATGAGAGCCATGGATGGCCAAGTTCAGGGCAGCAGAGCCCCATTCTGTCAGAATTGCCAACGCCATCATTGGGGAGAGTGCAGAGTAGCAGAAATGTATGCTACAACTGCGGTCAGCCAGGGCACCGAGCTGCAGAGTGCAAAGTGCAGAGTAGGCACTAGGGTTTGTTACAACTGCGGTCAGCCAGGGCACAGGGCCGCAGAGTGTAGAGGAGGCACTGGGCCATTACAGTTGTGGTCAACTGAGACATAGGGCTGCAATGTGTCTGACTAGCCAGAGCCAGCAGTTGACACTCCTAGCGCCTCAACAGAGACTTGCACTTCCAGTTCCCCAATAGCAGTCACAGCAGAGAGGCCAACAAGGCCATAGACAAGGCCAAAGAGGTGGAGACCAACAACCACCGAGGCAGCAGCAAAGGGGACAAGATCAGAGACGGTACATGGCTGCAGGACAGACTAGGAAGTAGAAGGGTAGGCCACAGGCACAGTTAGCTCAGAATCAGGCCACACCATCTGCACCAGAGCAGCAGCAACCAGCAAAGATGTACGTAGCCACTGCAGCAGAGGCCCTTGAGGATACGACGGTCGTGACAAGTACGCTTTCCGTAGGCCTTGTACCTGCATGTGTCTTGTTTGATTCTAGATGTATGCACTCCTTCATTTCGTACGTTCACACCAATAGGATTGGATGTAAGATAGAGGAGTTAGGACATTCACTGTTAGTAACCACCCTCGTTGGTAGTATAATAGCTACGGGCAAGTGTGTGCGTGATGTCCCTGTTGAGATTCAACAGCGACAGCTTGTAGCTAATTTGATACTATTCAAGTTACAAGAATTTGATGTGATATTTGGAATGAATTGGATGTCCAAGTAAGGAGCAGTGATAGATTGTCGAAGGAAGATGGTGACTTTCCGCCATGGAAGGCGCCGCTTTTTCTTCCAAGGTCTGGGCCGAGACAGGGAGCAAGGATGGATATCCTATCAGAGTGCAGTGAGACAACTAGACAGAGGCGGTGAACTGATAATGACAGCGTTAGTTTTGACTGAGCAAAGTGGACCAGGGGAACAGCCGAGTATAGATGAGATTCCAGTGGTCTGCGAATTTACAGATGTATTTCTTGAGGAGATTACTGGATTACTGCCAGACAAAGAGGTGGATCTTGTCATCGAGTTGAAGCCTGGCACAGCCCCAATTTCTAGAGCTTCGTATAGGATGGCACCTCTGGAGCTCAAGGAACTGAAGGAACAGCTACAGATACTGTTGGACCAAGGATTCATCAGACCGAGCGTTTCCCCTTGGGGCGCACCGGTGTTATTTGTGAGGAAGAAGGATGGAAGCATGCAGTTATGCATAGATTACAGGATGCTAAACCATGCGACGGTTAAGAACAGATACCCCCTTCTTCGTATTGATGATTTATTTGACCAGTTGAGCTTAGCAGTTGTCTTTTCAAAGATTGATTTGAGATCAGGATAATACCAACTGAGGATTAGAGTAGAAGACATCCTGAAGACTGCGTTCAGGACGAGATACAGACACAACGAGTTTCTGGTCATTCCATTTGGATTGACCAATGCTCCAGCAACATTTATGGACTTGATGAATAGAGTGTTCAATCCATACTTGGACCAGTTTGTGATCGTCTTTATGGATGACATACTAGTATATTCTTCGTCCAGGGAAGAACATGCACAACACCTGAGGATTGTGTTGCAAACACTGAGAGAGCATAGGTTGTATGGGAAATTTTTGTAGTGCAGTTTTTGGTTGGCAAGGTGAATTTTCTTGGCCACATCATCTCAGCATCAGGCATCTCAATAGATCCAGCTAAGATAGAGGCAGTAGTGCAGTGGGAACAACCGAAGACACCTACGGAGGTTTGAAGTTGTCTGGGATTGGCTGGATACTACAAACGGTTCATTCAAGACTTCTCTTCCATAGCAGCCCCTCTGACACGGCTGACTAGGAAAGAGGAACAGTTATATGGATAGACGAATGTGAGTGGAGTTTTAGGATGCTAAAGGAGAGGTTGACTTCGGCACCTATCCTCACATTGCCTGAGGGACATGAGGATTTTGTAGTGTATACTGATGACTCAGGGATTGGCTTAGGTTGTGTTTTGATGCAGAAGGATAAGGTTATTGCTTATGCATCTTGTCAGCTCAAGGTGCATGAGCGTAACTATCCTACTCATGACCTAGAGCTTGTTGCAGTCATATTTGCTCTCAGAATATGGAGGCACTATCTATATGGAACATCTTTCAAACTTCTAACTAATCACCAGAGTCTGAAATATATCTTCATGTAGAAGGATCTGAATAGCAGATAGAGGAGATGGTTGGAGATGTTAGCTGATTACGAGGTCGACATAGCATACCATGAGGGCAAAGCAAATGTGGTAGCCGATGCATTGAGCAGGAAGCCAGGACTCTTGTGCACCGGAGGATTAGCAACATTGTCAGTGACTGAGCACACTACAAGCCAGAGACAGTTAGTTGGGATGATGGCACGACTTACGATTCAGCCAAGCATGCTTAAGTAGATTCGAATTGCACAGGATGCAGATCCACAGTTGAAGCAGTGGTTAGAACATGGAACACATCAGGAATTGGCCAGGGATACAGACGGATTAGTCAGATTGAGAAGCCGACTATTCGTGCCTAATGTTCCAGAGTATCCTAGACTTCGAAGTACTATTCTTCATGAAGCTCAGACGTCGAGATGCTCAGTACACCCAGGTGGAGTGAAGATGTATCACGATGTCCGACGAACCTATTGGTGGCCAGGAATGAAGAAAGAAGTATACAATACAATGGCTAGATGTTTGGTATGTTAGCAAGTGAAAGCCGAGCATGTACATCCAGGTGGAATACTACAACCATTGGAAACCCCAGAGTGGAAGTGGGAGAGTATAGCTTACGACTTTGTAGTTGGTTTACCTAAGACTCACCAATAGAAGAATGTGATATGGGTCAAAGTAGATCGACTTACAAAGAGCGTACACTTCATACCGATCAGGATGGATTACCCATTGACCACATTGGCTACGCTGTACAGAGATCAGATAGTCAAGTTATACGTCATACCACGGGAGATCATATCAGACAGGGATCCGAGGTTCACATCGCGATTTTGGAAGGCCTTTTAGGCAGCTATGGGTACAAAATTGAGATTCAGCACAGCTTTCGATCCTCAAACAGACGGACAGACGGAAAGAACCATCAGACCCTGGAAGACTTGCTTCACGCATGTATCCTAGATTTCGGAGGGAGTTGGGAAGAACACCGGCCTCTGGTGGAATTCTCCTACAACAATAGCTACCAGGCCACGATTGGAATGGCACCGTTCAAAGCGCTGTACGGCAGACCATGCAGATCCCCAGTGTGTTGGGTGTAGGGCAGCGAACCAGTAGTAGTTGGGCCAGAAATGATCTAGCAGACACAATAGGTGGTAGCAAGGATTAGAAGAAGAATGAGGTCAGCTCAAGATAGGCAAAAGAGTTATGCAGATCAGTGCAGACGTGAGGTTCATTTTGCGTTAGGAGATCACGTTCTCCTGAAGGTCTCTCCGACTAAGGGAAACATGAGATTCGGGACACGAGGGAATCTCAGTCCACGCTATATTGGACCCTTTGACGTGATTGAGTGCATTGGACCAGTGGCATATAGGCTAGCATTGCCTCCTCACCTATCAGCTGTGCATAATGTTTTCCACGTGTCAATGTTGAAGAAGTACCACCTTGACAACTCTCATGTTGTCAACTTCAAAGAGGTAGAGCTGCAACCTGACCTGACGTACCCAGAAGATGCAGTCCAAATCGTGGACCGAAGAGTGAAGATTCTTCGAAGAAAAGAAGTTCCCCTAGTGTGAGTGCAATGGACCCGACGAGGAGTTGAGGAAGCTACGTGGGAACGAGAAGATGAGATGAGGAAGCGACACCTGGAGTTGTTCAAGCAACCAGCTTCACAACCAAGTACTACGCCAACACTTACATTTAGATGAGGAACATAGTTGAAACTTCCTTGGTTAAAATTTTGAGGATGAAATTTTTCTAATGAGGGAAAGTAGTAAAACCCGTGACTCAAGTCAAAGTTTTACGGGAGCGAACCAGTCGGTTCGAGTCGAGTCAACTTCATGGACCGCGAGCTGAGTTGAGGCCAGCTGTGAGTTATGAGCGATGAGGTTCATGTATGCTCAAGTATACAATGATAATGTCAAAAAGATGATGAAAAATGGGTTATCAAGTATATGGAGGTATGCAGTATTGATTGTTATTTTATTTGATCGTAGAAAATTTTAGGGCCAAATGACGAATTAGGACACGATATAGGGAGTTTGGGTCAATTTGGATGTTGCTGTGTTCATCTGATTTGACGGGATTTTTCCCATATTTTTCTATATTTTTTTTAGAATTTATTGTGAACTAGTTATTATTTTGACTCGAGTAGGAATTGAGTCAATACTTATTTACGAGTTTGCCATTGAGGGTATTTTTCTCCCTCCCAACACCTACCCTCACCGCCGCCGCCACTGTCGACGCCGCGCTGCCACCGATCAACGCCGCCCCGCTCCGCCGTGCCATCGCCGTGCCGCTACGACCCACCCCGGCCACCATCTCGCCGCCACGACGCCGGAATCGCCCCACAAGCCGCGACGCCCTCCCTCGTCAATTTGCCGCCGTCCGGGCCGCGCCGCTGCTGCTATGACCCCGACGACCACCCCCTCTCCATCGCCAACGTTTCCCTCATCATCCCGACCACTGTCGAGACCGGCCGTAGCCCCGATCAGAGCATGCCGCCGCCGTCACCCGTTTTCAACGCCGTCGCCAACAGCCATCGCCACCCCGGCTACCCTGTTTGACACCACCATTGGACCAAGCTCGTCGAGCTGGTGCCGATAGACCCCCTGATTTCCCCGTCCCGAAACATTGCCCTGATGAGAGTTCTTGAGGAAGTATATGGTTTTCATTCAACAATGGAGTTTGCTCTCCTATGCCATATTTATATTAGTTATTTTTCGGGCCGGTAACGCTCGTTACTAACGGTTTTTCTATATATATGTAGGTGAGGAATACGAGCGATGAAAGCTGTCGGGACTGCGGAGGAACAACATGGAACCGCGCACACATGTACCTGCCCCATGTAATCTATAATGACGGTGTGTTATCGCTACGTGAATGATAATTTCGATGTATTTACTTAAATAAATTGCTTGTTATGAAACGAACAGATCAATGTGAATGAGTAGGGAGCCTTGGAGTTCAGACTCAGCTCAGGTGAAAAAAATGAGATAATGATTGAATGTCATGGTAAATTGTTATGTTTTGTCGTATTTTGATAAAATATTTATATAGCCTTGTTGTGGATAGGTTGGCCCCTATTGCACTTTTAGGGGAAACTCTATCCATTTTTCTTGGTTTCTCATTTATTATTTATTTTGTCTTTGCTTGCACGTCATGGCATGCATGTAGGACTCCGTTAGAACCCAATTGTTCCCATCCATGCATTTCATGTTCGCATCTCCATCTTGAGACGCCGAGGGTAGATCCGGGTCGGCTTAATCGAATCCAGAAGATTAGCGAACGGTTCGATCGCCGGTGACATTTTTGGGTTGGTTTACGGGTGAGCCGAAACTGGGTGTTACATATATAATATTTTATTCTATGAAGATATCTCATAACTTTATTTGTTGTTTCCAATGATCCAAACCCAAATTACTTAAATATCTACCTAATATTCCAACAATATACGCAATGTCTAAGCGCATATATACTTGAGCATACATAAGACTTACTACTACTGAAGCATAGAGAATCTTTTCCATTTCCCTTCATTTGGTGTCATTTTTAGGACATTAATTGAGACTGAATTTGTCTCCTTTACAAATAGGAGTATCTCCTAGTTTACAACCTTGTATGTCAAATCTCTTAAGCACTTTTCTATATATATATCTTTTGTGATAATCCGAGCATACATCGAGAGTGATCCCGATGTATTTTAATTCCTAATACAAAAAATGCATCCAAGATCTTTCATTTCAAATATATTTGATAAAAATCTCTAGGTGTCATGCAGGAACTTATATCATTACTGGCAAACAATATATTATCAACATATAAAACCAGAAAAATATACTTACTCTTACTAAACTTATGGTATATTCAATCATCAATCACATTCATCTTAAAGTCGAATGAGATAATAACTTGATGAAATTTGTGACACCATGGACGAGAAGCCTCCTTAAGTCCCTATATATTTATTTAATTTGTAAACCATATTTTTTAAGTCTCCTGATACAAAGTTTTCTGGTTGCACCATTTAAATTATTTCATCAATGTCACCATTTAGAAATGCAGTCTTTACATCTATCTCATGTAACTCAAGATCAAAATGTGCCACTAATGCCATAATTATTCTGAATGAGTCTTTCGATGAAACTGGAGAGAAAGTCTCATTATAATCGATGCTTTCATTTTGAGTAAAGTCATTTGCAACAAGACGAACCTTATATATTTATACATTACCTTTTAAATCCTTCTTGTTTTAAATAGTCATTTACAACCAATAGGTTTTGCACCTTCAGGCAATAGAACATGATCTAAAATGTCATTATCTTTCATGGACTTTATCTCTTCATTCATGACATCAATCCACTTTTGAGAATTAAAACTCTTCATGGCCTGATGAAAGTTGATTTAATCATCTTCAATAATTCCAATGTTATCTTTATGTTCTTAGAGAAAGATAATATAATCATCTGAAATTACATTTCTCCTTTCTCTTATAGATCTCTTCAATGGCATTTCCTCTTGAGGTTGTTGATTTTCCTCTTTAGGTATAACTTAATGATTGTGATTAGGGAGAATATCGACATTGTCTCATAATTCTGATAATGTTTCTTGAACAACATCAGGAATATGATCTTGATTATTATCGAGAACAGTAATGGGAAAAGAAAAAGATTTTTCTTCAAAGACAAAGTTTCTAACTTTATTTCCCCTTCCAAACTGAACATTTTTAAAGAAATTGACATTTTCCATCTCAAAGAATGATCTTATTGTGGGATCATAAAACTTATACCCTCTAGACCGTTCTAAGTACCTAACAAAATAGCTGCTAACTGTTCTTAAGTCTAGTTTCCTTTTACTTGGTTTATAAGGCCTTGCCTTAGCTGGACAACCTCAAATGTGTAAATGCTTAATACTGGGTTATTTTCTAGTCCACAATTCATAAGGGGTCTTAATTGTTACCTTTGTTGGTACTCAATTAAGAAGATATCTTGTTGTCTTTAGCACCTCACCAAGAGTGAATTAGGTAAAATAGTATGAGCAATCATACTTCTTACCCTATCTTTTAATGTTTGGTTTCATCTCTCATCAACACCATTCATGCTAGGAGTACCTGACATTGTGTATTGTGGGATAATTCCTCACTCTTCTAGGAATTTGGAAATGGTGCGGGATATTGTACACCTGATCCATCATATCTACCATAGTATTCACATCAACGACTAGATTTGATAGCCTTAGTAGTTTTGTCAAATTAGTTATCAACTTTAACCTTATATGTATTAAACGCATCCAATGCTTGAGACTTTTCATGAATGAGATAAAGGTAACCATAACGAAAATAATCATCTATGAACGTAATAAAATATTATTGACCATTCTAAGAAGCCGTAGAAAATGTCACACAAATGTTTGTATGTATTAATTATAAGACGCTTGAAAATCTATTGGTACCAGTCTTATTATATTTGTTTGTTTTCCCTTAACGCACTTAGCACAGACTTAAAGATCTAATAAATTAAGAGAATGAAGAATTCCATCTGACATAAGTTGTAACTGAAACGGTAACAGAAGTATCTTTATTTAGAAATTTCTCAAAATATAACATTTTGTAACTTTATTTTCATGTTTTGATATTTTACCAAAAGCTGACCTTAATTTTGTGAATAAATATCCCAAAGACAATAAATAGTACTGAATTTTGGAAAACTCCCAATGAGTTGAAGACCTTATCAATTTATTCCCTCTTAGAACTTAATATTATTTTGGGATCCTTCTTTTCTGAATCTTTAGATCTGAATATGATATGGAATTAGATAATTCCAATCTATAATTAAACACAAATAAAACTAATCTTCAATGATCTAAAATAAAATTGGCTATGATGCCGCTTGTTAAAACTTTATAAGTTAAACTTAAAAACAAAACTTTATTATTCTTCATTTTGATCTTCAAAATTTAATACTAATTTTCAAAACCAAAGTTACTGGATGATAGGGATACCAGAACGAAATGACCTTACCTCCTTATATATAGCCTTAGTTTCATAATTTTAATTTGACCCATCATATATTGAATTCCACACATTTATTTATGACCCATAAATACTTAACTTTAGTAGATCAATTGAATTTATGTTAACCTTAAACAACAACATATTATACAATTCTAGATTCATATATATGTTTATGTCCAATATCCAATAATGACCACCCTCCACCTCCAAAGCCCCCAACTTCCCCCTTGTTCTCAAGCTCTGAGTTCATATGCTCCATGCCCAAAGCACTCATTATAATCTCAATATTTATGATATTTAATAAAAAAATTGTAGATAAATAGGTCTTATATCTATAATGAAAAAAAGGGAGAGTTTGGTAGGAAAAAGGGAAGGGAAAAGTTAGGTGATGTGACTGGTATTTAGGGAATGAAGAGAGAAAGTTGAAGGGCTTGTGGATGACGCATTGGTGGTCGAGGGTGGCAGAAGTTGCCCTGCCTCAAGGGTTGTAGTCATAGATTTATTATATGGGTAAAGGCATTGGTGGTTGAGGGTGGCAGAAGTTGCCCTGCCTCAAGGGTTGTAGTCATAGATTTATTATATGGGTAAAGGTTTCCCGCACAAGAGGCAGGAAACCCTTACCTGCGCCAGGACAATCTGGGCCGTCCTTATGGTCGGACGGCCCAGATTTGATGAAAAAATTTTCCACCACCCCCCCTCCTTCACCAGCGGCCGGGGGTGGGCAAGGTGGGGCGAGGGCGGCATGGGGGGTGGAGGTGGAGCGCCGCCGCCGTGGCAGGGGACGGAGGGCGCCCAGATCTGCTGCCCAGATCTGGCCACCGCCAGATGCGGACGGGCAGCCACGGCCAGATCTGGCCGCCGCCGCCAGATCCGGCCGCTACAGGCCGGACCTACCCGTCCCCCGGCCAGATCTGGTTGGGGGATGGCCAGGTCCGGCCTGTCGCGGCCGGATCTGGCCGGCGGTGGCCAGATCTGGCCGCGGCATCCCACCCGCATTCGCCAGCGGCCGGGATCCGGCTGCGACCGGCCGGGGGGTTGGCGAGGCGGGCCGAGGGCGGCATGGGGGGTGGAGGCGGAGTGCCGCCGCCGTGGCGGGGAGGGAGGGCGCCCAGATTTGGCCGCCGCCAGATGCGGGCGGGCAGCCACGGCCAGATCTGGTCGCCATCGGCCAGATCCGGCCGTGACAGGCCGGACCTACCCGTCCCTTGGCCAGATCCGCCTGCGGCAGCCAGATCTAGGCGCCCTCCTCCCTGCCACAGCGGCGGCGCTCCGCCTCCGCCCCTCCATATCATCTGGACTGTCCTTCTAATCAGACGATCCAGATCAAATAAAATCATTTTTTAAAAAAAAACTAATAAATCTGGGCCATCCTTGTAATCGGACGGCCCAGAAAATTGTGGCGCAGAGAGCCGATTTCCTGCCTCTGGCGCAGAGAGCCGATTTCCTGGCTCTGGCGCAGGAAATCGGCTCTCTTATTATATATAGTGAGATAAACTTTCACCTACAGACACCACATTTTTCAAAGTGGTGCCTGCCCACTACAACCCTTGGACCTGACAAATTCATCTATAGCCCTCTTCAAGCACCAATATTTAATGCTTTTTCCTATTCTTCCCCTACTCTTTCTAAGGCGTTCCAACAAGGTGTAACTTGGCATCAATCCTTTCATTCCCTTTGACCCTCGTTAAGAACCAAGTTATTCAATCTAATGTTCGAAACATAATACTTGTTTAGTTTAGTGCTTTTCAATTTAAAAAATTTTTAGCAACACCCCAAATTTTTGTACCCCATCGGCATCCTAATTTGATTGGGCCACTTAAAGTCTACTTGTATTTTCACAAACTATGGGCCACTTAAAGTCTACTTGTATTTTCACAAACTATCTCGACAAACAACAAAATTTAACTATGCTTCTAAAGAATTATGTACAAAAAATGAACTCTGTTAACTTTATAATAGAATTTGATTAACAAAATATAAAAAAACACACATATAATTAAAAACCCAATAGGCACCCATCTTGTTTAGTCTAGGACAAAAGAGATCTTCCAGTCTAATTCACGGGAGTAGTTTAAGCAAAGAAGAGTGTAAAACCCACGATTCGAGTTAGGGTTTTATATTCAGAACCGGTCGGGTCGACCATTATTTTTCGAGTCGAGTCAGTTTCAGAACACGTGTACTGAGCCGACACCGGTCTCGTGTATGAGCCACATGAACACAGTAGAAAATAATGAGTTATCAGAATATATGAGAGTATGCAGTTCATTTTTTTTATTATGATATATAATGGATCGTAGAATTAGTTTTACGCCGTTTACCGCGTTAGGATGCGTTACGGGCATTTTGGGTGGGTTGATAGTTCTAGAGCATATCATTATGATTTCTTTTTGTGGTTTGATTTTACGGGATTTTTCCCGATTTTTATGAATTTTTTTAGGATTTAATACGACTTAGTTATTATACTTGACTCGAGCCAGAGAAGATTCAAGTCTTAATTACAAGTTTGCCACCCAACCATTTCTTCTCCACCCCCGACCTTTTCTCCCCCATGCCCAAACCCTAACCGCCGCGCCGCCCCTGTTCCCGCGCCACCGCCAACGCCGCTTGGCGCCGATCGACGCCGCCCAGCTCGGCCACGGCGTCGCCCTGCCGCCCCAACCAAGCCCGGCCACGAGCTGGCCACTGCGACGAGAGGAAGCCGCGCCTTTGCGTCGTGCTTCCGTCGCCAATCCCGCCATCGGGCACCGTCGCCGCCGCCATCCAGCAGTCGCCTCGGCAGCCTCGACCCCTCAGCCGCCTTTCCCGACCAGAGCGGAGGCCATCACAGGCCTGGCCGGCCGGATCTAGAGACCCATCGCCACCGCTCCATCATAGCCTTTTTCCGGCGAACCGCCGCCTCCGTTGGCCACACCGATGACATAGATGCGTCGGGCTCACCGAGCCGGTTCCAACGGTACCCAACACAACCACTATTCGGCCAGGAATCACCTCCGGCAACTCTCGCTGGAAAACCGCCGGAAGCTGTCGGAAAACCACCGGAACCCGCCGAAAAACCGGAATTTCTGAAATTCACTGGAATTCACCGGATCTTCCACGGGGCTCACCTAGTCGAGCCCGATCGAGCTTCGAACGCCGATGAGCTCCGAATTTGAGTTCCGAGACACACAACAGAACCCTAACCGTCGCCGATTATCGACAACGTGAGGTATAATTATCTCCGATTGATTTATTTAAAATTGATTATTGTTAGCACAACATGCTAGGACTAATTATTGATGTGATTAATGCTTAATTAAGAATGAAGTGATAAGAGACATGACTTGATGAATAGTGCTTGAATGTAAGTGATCTAATGAAGTAGATTAGGTCAGAGCATGATAAGTGACCACGACATAAGTTACAGACACGTAATAAAATTAGTATGAATGGGATGAGCTAGGATTAATTATTTTTATGATTTTCTGATTGTTATGTTGATGGATGCTTGCATTGTGATTGTGATGTTATTGAGTTTGATGCATCATTTAGTTAGCGGGCGTTAGTATTTAGTTTTGATGTGTATGTACAGAGTAGGAGCTCGCCGCCTAGGCACGATGACACGCTTGGAGCTTCTACCAGGTCCGTTTAGGACTCGTCTGTTTTACTCTTTTCTATTGTATGTTTGTTTTAATGCCTACAGGACGGGTTAAGTGGCGTTTTATCGGATCCCACTTAACTCGGGTCATTTAACCGAACATTTTCCGGATTAATAACCCCTCGAGGATGAGATCCCTCGAGGTTGATTTCGAAAACAAGATCCATCACAAGTTGCCTTCGGTCCTATTATATAAATCCCTACACAGCCCTATATATATTTAGTTTTCGCGTTTTCAGTGAGACGAGAGATGGAGAAATCGACTGCACATACCATGCAGAGGATGTCGTGACAGTCAAAGTGGGCTTTGGATTAGTGCGAGTGGATTGTTCCTTTCCCGAGGGATCCTGACAACTCTGCATTTGAGTTCCTTACACCCGAAGAACGTGGAGGTTTACGGGTACTGTTTAGTACAGTGCATGTCCGGACTTGTGGTTCAAAGGGTACTAAAGGCGACTGCCTGAGAATACTCGGCCTTCGTGCTCAAGGCCGGGAGAAATATGGAGGTAAGGAGAGGGCTTAGGATAAAGTTTCACGAGAAGTACTAAAAAGAAGTGTCGAGAGCGGCATAGTACCAGCAGCAGATCAGTAAGTTCAGGATGCTACCGGGTCTACAGCCCAGTGGCTCCTCAGTAGTGCCCTTCAGAGTGTTCACGTGGAGTATATGATGTTTTCTTTCATATGAGAGTTTGCTCTCATAGCCAGCTTGTTATAGTTATTTTATTTTCCGGACCAGTAACACTTGTTACTGACGTGTTTTTATACTATATGTAGGTAATAATCACTAGTTGGAGGAGCCAGCTTAGACGGAGGAGCAATGAGGTCTTGTGCACACACACATGTTAGATTTCTGAATGTTTAATATTGTATTATTATGTTATTATATTGTGAATGACATGATTAAATGTTTGAGCATGATGATATGATGTGAATGAAATGCTAAGACACGATAACAGAATGCAAAATATGATCAGAGTTGAGCAGCGGAAGTGTAGTGGGTTGAGACCCAAGCTTCAGAATGAATACGTTATAAATGAGATTCTGTGTGATTGTTAATGCATGCCGATATATTTGTATATATATTATTTTGACAGGGTGGGCCCATAATTGCACTTTTAGGGGAGACTCTGTCAATTTTACTTCAGAATTTTCATCGATTTTTCTCGTAATTGTGATGGTGTGAAATTTAATTTGCATGTCATTCATATAGTACCATGTTAGGATTTTGTGCATGTATTCATTCATGACGGATCGTATCTTCATCTTAAGACGCCGAGATTAGATCCACACGAGTTAGGTTTGAGTTAGCCGACCTAATCGGGGCCTATAACATGCCAGTTCGGTTCACAAGCGTGAACCGGATTTGGGGTGTTACAAAGAGTCGGGTCTGGTCTCTTAAGTGAAGCCTGGCTTGCCCGTCTGCAGCTAGGTCCAGGAATGGCGCTAATGAAATTTGATTGGTATAGCCCAAAAAATTCACCAATATCATATGAAAAAACAAATTTACATCCCATCAAGGTCTTTTTCCTCTCTTATTGATTGTCATCTTCTTCCTTTGTTTCAATGAGATTGGCCTTTTCTTTCCTCCTCATCTCCACTAGGTAATTATTCCTCCTCCTCTCTTCTCATCCCTCTTCGTCAAAATTATATTTTACACCATATGAAAAACATGCATCTAGCTTATCAAAGTTCTCCTTTTCCTCTTCTTGATTGTCATCTCTTCCTTTTCTTTAATGGTCGTGGCCTATTCCTTCCTCCTCGTCTTCACCACTTGGTTTTAATAATGTTTTCATACGGTAGAAAAGATAATTTTGACTAGTTTTTTTAGGTAAACCAAACCTAGGTAAGGAAGATAAAATTTTGTGCATGTGGGTTTTTGGTTAACGGAATCCACATAGGCTACACATTGACCAATCAAGTTGGGGCGCATTCAAGGCACAAAAAATGGGGCACAACTAAAAATCTTCCTATCTATTCGAAACCTCATAGGTTTTGTTTTCCCCATTACCGTGCTTAGTTTTTAGTTCATTATGAACTCAACCAATTTTTTCGTTCACCATTCTCAATAAGTTTTGCAATCTTCTTTTCTAGTTACTCTCATAGTGGTAATAACATGATGCATTAACATTGTTAGAATGGTTACATCATAAAAAATAAAATACGCTTATGTTGAGATGACTAAATCATGTAGATGACTATATACAATGTGTATTTGAATTGATAACAATCATAAAAAAATGGAGTATAACAATAAGAATGTTAATAATGTTTTATTAGAATAACATTATAATAATAATAATAATAATAATGTTATTTTGAAAAAAATAGGAATTTCTAATGAACGGTGGCATAATACTTCATTCGCAATTTAAAAGTATTTAAAATAAAATTCATGATTTATGATATTTTTCATAGAATATCTTAAATACCTTTATATTTTGATTTGATTTTAAATAAAAACTATTGTTTCCCCCACATATTTTATTTGTCAAGGAATCCACCAAGATTGAAGAAAAAGGAAGAGCCATCCCAAAAAGTCATCAATCGTGTAGATTCAAACACTAAGAAATACATGCAAGGAAGTACACACATTTGCTCAAGGAATGAGTTGTCCTCTGACTGAATAAGATCTCTAAATCTATACCTCCACTTCCCAACTTTTATATAAATCTCCTTTCTCAATATAAACTTTCTTTCTTATCATAGAAAATTTGAAATAGAATGAAACTGGAGGTTCCTCTTCCACACTGTCAAAGGTGTTTGTGTTGTACTAGCCAAATGATATTGACAAGTATCAGAAGGGGAGAAGACAGTAGAGAGGAGAGAATTGAGAAAGTGAGAGGCACCTAACTTCTTACATCTTCCTTACCATCACTGTTGACTTTTGCTTGGCATTTGTAATCATTTATAATAATTCTCTTTTATATGCAATAATAAATTTCTCCTTTGCACTTTTTTCATTTTCTCTTTTTTCGGTAAGATTGCTTTGGCATGATCCCCATTACCTAAACTAATTATTTCCAGTTTGTGGAGCGCTCATTCAGCAAGTTTATTGGCAACTCCACTTGGGAGCCGTTACCAGGTAGCCGTAACTGTGAAAAAAATTCAAAAGACGGAGCAAAGAATTACAAGTGCCAAGAAGAAAATGATGGAGACCTGTATAAGGAATCTGATAACAAAGATAATGACTCCAACCATGAAGCCAATAATCCTTTATATTTAAGCTTGAACAAGCAAAAGTTAGAAGGAGAAGGAAGAAGATAGTGACGAGGAGGAAGAAAACTCAACTTTTATTCATATAATCATCATAATAGAAAATATAGGGCGTCATCCTAATATATATAGCATAATACCTAATTAAACAAATTGGTACCGACTAGTATACCCTCCTATTAGGACACCTGAAATAAAGTATAATTAAGACTCACTAAAATATCCTTGATTAATTTAACATAAACAAAAATTAAAATTTAAGCAACTTAAAGCTTATCTAGGAAAATTCCTATCAAATATTCTAATGTAACTATAAAATACTAAAATTAAGATATTATCCTTCTTTAGAAACCCAAGAAGTGTTGGGTTTATCCCACATCAGTCGTAGAGGTTGTTGGTGATTTGTATATAAGTTACTGAGAAAGCTTTATTCATTGAGCTAGCTTTTGAATTAAAAGAGGCTCATGACACTTATTGCGAATTTCCTTTGATTGTTTAAAATCTCTTTTGGGGGCCCGAAAAGTCCAACAGTTGTTTCCGAGTTTAGGTGGGGGCCCAAAGGGCCTAAGTTGTTTCTGAGTTTAGGTGGGGGCCCAAAGGGCCTAACAAGTTGTATCAGAACACCTGATAATTTAAAGAGGAGTAGTTTGCTAGGTGGGTGCCGTCTAATTTGAGGGGAGTGTGTCAGACGATAATGGTTTCGGGCCACGCTCGATGTGTGAAGGGGAGTTATTGAGTTTATCCTATATCGGTCGTGGCTCGATGTGTGAAGGGGAGTTGTTGAGTTTATCCTATATCGGTCGTAGAGGTTGTTGGTGACTTGTATATAGGCTAATGGAAAAGCCTTATTCCTTTACTAGTGTTTGCCTCCTTTTTGGGGGCTCGAAGGGTCCAACAGTTATTTCGGAGCTTAGGGGGACCCAAAGGGCCCAACACCAAGTACCACTAACAAACGCACTCGGTGGTGCTGCCTTCTCATCCTCAATCATACAAAGAGTTGTGTAGCCAGTGCCAACCTCTTACACGTCCATACCAGCAGGCCATCTTTGGTCCTATGTAAGCAGCTGAATGTTTCAACAACGAGTGGGTTTTGGGTCCGCCCGGGAGCGACGCCGATCGAGACGCCGTACGTCTCCACTGTCGATCATCCATGGAATCGACGGTGGAGAAGCACGGCATCTCCATTGGCGTCGCTCCTGGGCGGACCCAAAATTTTTCTTCAACAACTTGTTGTACCCATATTCGGCTGCCCCCACAACAATATGGCCTGGAGAAGTGCCGTAAGTTGCAACATCGCCGCCATTTCATAAACGTAAAGCAGTCTGACCATCTATGCCTAGTGTCACGGGCCTGATTCAAGGTAGCCAAATTTTTCGCCCCTAACCAGTCCGCGCGGTGTATTCTCGACCCGAGAACACCAGCCTAACACCAAGAATGCAGCTTTGAAGAGACTACGGAAGCCTGCACGCCAACACCAAACTATGTTCGGCCTACCTCAACACCCCGAGGTTGCTGCCTTTAACCCTTTGCTCGATCACCGTGTATTGGTACCGCACCAAATACCGACACAGCACCTCTGGCGACCGACACGCCTTGCCGATAGGCTGTTCGAGAAGTCAAATAGCACCACATGCTGCACTGCCCAATCGCCCAACCAGCAACACACATATTGGGTTCGTGCCGTCTGCCCTTGCTTGTCTCAGCACCAGCCCACGCAACTG
>JAURVB010008687.1:0-14512 GCA_033002965.1 Piper betle | reverse complement strand
CCCCCCCACACTTTTGGTCCATTTTTTTGCACCGGCCTGCCACTACGGCTGATCCAACCACCCACACATCTTCATCATGGAGAGATCTTCATTTCAGAACACCCACAACCACACACACTATCGCCATCGGTGATGTCTCACACCGACGGTAAAGCCGCATCTTTTCGACCATTTCCAGCCAGCTATCTGCCAAACCCTTTGGTCGTCAGTGCCATTATGCTTCCCGTCCTCCCCTCCATCAATCCCGACCAGTGGCGACCCCAGCGTCGGGCACCGTCGCCTTGGGCATTTTCCGGCGTCGGGCACCGTCGCCCTAAGTTCTGCCCATTTGCTAGTGACTGCATCTACCATCCACGTTCGCGTCTGGCCATGCTCAAGTCCACTAGTTTGAGCCCTTCTCCATGTCCATAAGTCCAGCTCATGTCCAGTCAACCCTGGTCAATTTCTGGTTAACCTAGACCAAGTTTGTTCAATTCGGTTAGGTCTTGTTTAGCTCGGTTTGGTTTAGTTTAGCCTGCTTTCTACCATTTTGGTAATTCAACAACTCTTACATTAGTTTAGATACATATTTGCATTGTTTGTCATGTTTGGATGTTATAAGTATTTTCTTTGTTTTTTAATTCTGTTATTTATTTATTTATTTATTCATGATTATTCATTTCTTAATATTTATATATTTGTTGACTATGATGAATGATTATGTAACATAATTATTGTTATAGATGGTGTATATATTCATAGATATTATTTTTATTAATGTTTATCTTATTTTATTTATTTAATTGATTGATTATTAATTATTATGTTACTCGTGTTATTATTTATACGTATTTCGGCGTACGATTATATTTTTAATATTTATATTAATATTCTTCATGATTAATTAATATTAGTCATTTATTTATTTATTTATCTATAAATTTAATTAATTATCTAGTTGTTTATTTATTTAATTATTTACATGTTTAGTAACACTAGTATACGTGACATTTACTTGTGTTTAACCACGTATTCATATAGCATAATTACAGAATATTTTATTGGTAGAATATTATTTATGTTCATGTATTCAATCCCATAGTTTGCAGTGACCCTATGAGCTAGCCCAATGTGATGATTTGTGTAACGACCCACCCGAACCGGATCGGTTTACTTAAAAATATAGTTAATATAAATGTGACATTCCAGAACATTAATTTAAATATAGCAAATAAGTCTCGTAATATATAATATAAATCATAACAATAAATCATGTTCTCTAAAATATAAAATAACTGTCTCACAGTCTTAGACCATAGCCACATTTATAACACAAGAGAATAATAACGAAGTCCAATTTTTTATTATCGATTCACCATACCTAGGTTGGTAAAAGAACCACCTACGACACTTCTGTTCTTTGAGTCCAATGTTGCCCACCAGCGGAGGGCAATTCCGCGTAGTGATAAAACCAATAAGCCGCATAATTAAATGAAACAAGTCAATATAATCCCTATTAACATTTCACCCATTTTTGTTATTATTATTACACAAGTCTTTAGTAATTATCTCTCAGGTCATTTTGAGATTAGTAATTTGTATCTCAGGTCATTCTAAGATGATACAGCCCCTGGATATTTGGTTCTTGCAGTTGCGACCAATGATCCTAATCTGAACGAGAATATAAAATTATACATAAGTATAATTTTATTTGAGTAGAAATGCATGCAACTTAATGTCTAACATATATATATATATATATATCATTACTAAAATTTTGACAACATATCATGTAACAATTAAAAAATATTAAATATTAAATTCTCAACAAATCTAGTGGGATAATTAATTATTCATGTGATATAATCATTTTAGTCCTACTTTACATTTTAAATTAATTATCTAAATCATAATTAAGACCTAACAGTTGATAAAATAATTATTACTAATAAACAAGTATTTAATTTTCCTTTGCGGTGATAATTACTTAACCCCAATCTTGATGATTTAGTTGACGGTTATAATTTTTAATCGCTACTATTATTTACAGCAATTTAATTAATTTAGTTATTCAATCAAATTACTTAAAGTAATTTGTATTATTTTAATTAATAAATATTATTAATACAATTCTTTTAATTTATTCGAGTCTATAAAGTTTTGAACTTTATTTATTTTCATTATGCTATTTAGGTTCGACCCGAGTGATTTCTACCCGACTATAGTTTAATAACCTATTTTCTACATTACTGACTCGTTATTAAAATAATCACTTTATTTACCTAATATTAAATATTATATGGTAAAGTTAAAATCTTTATTTTATTAATTACTTACAACTGTTCGATTTAATTTAATCGCTTGTTGTGCCGATTAATTATTGACCTTTTACCATTACCGTTTTTATTACTCGTGGCAATTTCGTACAATAAATAATTAGTTTAGTAACTTTAATCCATAACCCATTAAAATAATTATTTTAAAGATTTAGTACATGTTCGTACTATTTTAAACTCTAGTCGGTATCGAGTCAGGTGTTATTTACGAGTTGGTATTAATATTTAACTCGACCTGTGTCGAGTCAAGCATTACTTACAAGTTTGCCACCCAAGGTAATTTTCTTCTTCTTCTACTTCCCCAGCTCTGTCCCCTATTCTCGGCAACAGCCGCCCTCCAGCCGCCGCCTATGATCGTCTCCGGTTGCCGTCAATCATCGCCACCCAGCCCTGCCATGCCATTGTGGTGTCACCCCGGCCAACTCCGGCCGCCTTCCAACCATGGTGACGCCTGCATCGCCTGCCTAGTGGCACACTCGCAGCATCGATTCCACCGCCAGCGAGCGTCGCGGCCTCAATTGGGTGGTTGTCTCAACCCCTATCGACCTTCCCCTGGTCAGATTGGAGCCTGTCACCACCTAGGACGACCGGATTTCTTCACCCACCGCTGTCACCTCTATTTTTGCCGCCATCCTCTATTTTTGGCACTTACCACCCAGGCCGGCATCCACACACGTGAGATTGACCCTACACTAATCAACGAAGAGTAGGATCATCTTCCAACGTCAGAATGATCGTTGCCACAGATTCCCAGCGAAACTCTGCCTGTGCTTGCCCATCTCGCCGAAACAGAGGAATCGTCGGCCACACAGTCATGTTTAGTTTCTTTCTTGTTGATTTTAAACTTTAATCCTCACAATTATAAAGCTTATTATCAAATTAAAATATGCATGCAAGAAAATTAAGAAGAGG
Organism: Piper betle; assembly: GCA_033002965.1. Classification (NCBI taxonomy): domain Eukaryota; kingdom Viridiplantae; phylum Streptophyta; class Magnoliopsida; order Piperales; family Piperaceae; genus Piper; species Piper betle. Next base: position 11,285 of record JAURVB010008687.1, on the reverse strand, counting down.
AGCAGGATGAATACCTGAGCAAGGAAGAAGACACGCCGGTAAGGAAGAGGAGAAGAAAATGCGAATGAAGGCTAGGGTGGAGGACGTCCTTAATAAAATAAAACTAAATGATGGTTAGGGTATGTGAAAATAGTCGTATTTCATTTAACCGGGTAAGCGAGTAAATAATAAAATATAATAATTAACCATGTAGAATTTACCGGGTATTGGATATAACACGTTCGGTTCTTCCCGAACCGTATTCGCGTCCTTTATAATTTTTTTCATGGTCTTTACAATTTGAGTATGTATGGTCAGTATAGTCTGATGATTCCAGCATGTATGACATGTTCAGCCAGATGATTCAATCACGTGTAGTTTGTTAGTGTTCAGAGTTCAGTATCATGTTGGTCTGTTTAGGCCATGTCCAAGTGGCTTTCGAGGGAGAGCTACCAGATTGCCAACAAGATGGCATCTCTCGTTGAGTCCTCTAATCACAGTTGATGTGAGAAATTTCGACGACGAAATTTTTATAAGGAAGAGATGTAAAACCTACGACTCGAGTCAAAGTTTTACATTACCGAACCAATTGGTTCAACCGTAGGGTCAAGTCGAGTCAGTTTCAAGAACCACGTGCAAAGTCGTGGCCAGCCGTGAGTTATGAGTGATGAGAGTCAGGTGTACTTAAATATATGATGATAACATCTAGAAGATGGTGAGAAATGAGTTATCAGAATATATGAAAGTATGCATTATTTTTCTTTTTATAAGTTGGATTGTAAAAATAGGTTTAGGCTAAATAACGCATTAGGACGTGTTGGATCATATTCGGGTGGGTTATTAGTTGTAGAGCATGTCATTTGGATGTTGTTATATTTGTTTTATTTCATGGGATTTTTCCATATTTTTCTAGATTATTTTAAGGATTTATTATGAACTAGTTATTATTTAGATTCTAGTACGAATCGAGTCAATACTTATTTACGAGTTTGCCATTGAGGGTGTATTTCTCCCTCCCGACAACTTTCCCCTCCCAAAACCTACCACTGCCCACTTTTGTGTGGCCGCCACCGCAGCCGGCACCACACAGCGGCCGATCAACCCCCCCCCTCCCCACCTTGCCATGTCGTTGTCGTACCGCCCCGACCAACCCTAGCCACCGTCTCGCCGCCACGATGCCGGAATTGCCCCACTAGCCACAACACTCCCCTTGTCGATTCGCCATTATCCAGGCCATGCCGCTGCTGCCGTGACCCCGACGACCACCCCCTTCACCTCCCAGACGTTTCCCCGTTACCTATTGCCGCCGTCGAAGCCGGCCGTGGGCCTGATCGGAACGACCGACCGCCTCCGACTGAACGTCGATGCCATCGCCACGGCCGTCCTTGCTGTCACCACCATTGGGACGAGCTCGCCGAGCCGGTGCTAACCCTTACCCTGATTGCCCCGCCGGAACAGTCGCTGGAAAACTCGCCGGAAAGTCGCAATCGCCGAAAAACTGGATTCACCGAAATTTGTCGAGAAATCGCCTGATCTTCTGCCAAATCCCTCCGATCGAACCCTATCGAACTTCGGACGCCATAGGGTGCCGAATTCGAGCCACGAATCCTGCGAGGTATAATTTATTTTAACTTAATTATTTAAAAGTATTGATTATTAGAATTGCATGCTAGGATTGGTGAATTCGTGATATAATTATGTATATATATATATTATATCTATATATATGTAGAATTGATTAAGGATAAAATATGAAATTTGTTTGATTGAGTGGTGTTAAAAATGGAGGCTAAGAAACTAATTAGGGTAACTAGGTAATGATCATGATCTAATGCAAACTAGCCTAAGTAGACTTGCTAGAATTGATATAGGTTGATGTGTGTTGATTGATGCGTGATGGATGTATGCGTGATATAGGATGTATGACTGCATCATGAGCGGGCGTTAGTATTTAGTTTTGATGTGTAGGTACGGAGTAGGAGCTCGCCGCCTAGGCACGAGGACACGCTTGGAGCTTCTACCAGGTCCGTTTAGGACTCGTTCTCTGTTTTACGCTATTCTATTGTGTATTTGATTTATCATGTGCAGGACGAGTTAAGTGGCGTTTTATCGGATCCCACTTAACTCGGCCCATTTAGCCAACAGTTTTCTTCGGATTAATAACCCTCGAGGATGAGATCCCTCGAGTTAGTTTTCGAAATTAAGATCCAGCTCACGAGTTGCCTTCGGGCCTATTGTATAAATCCCAACCCAGGCCTATATATATGTATAGTTTTCGCATTTTCAGTGAGAGATGGAATGAGGGTTACTGACGGCCACGCCTTCAGAGTAGGCGCGTGTGCGTCGGAAGAGTGGGCTCTGGAGCTGGGTGAGAGCCCGCTTCGTTCCCGAGGGATCCTGGACAACTCCACCTTTGAGTTCCTCAAACCCGGAGAAGTGTGGAGGTTCACGGGTACTGCAATGCAGCGCATGTCTAGACTTGTGGTTCAAAGGGTACTAAAGGCGCACTGCCTGAGAGTGCTCGGCCCTTGTACTCAAGGCCAGGAGTAATATGGAAGATGTAGAGGGTGGAAAGGAATGAGATTTGAATTGTCGAGAAGCGATAGATGAAATGGCCAATGGTATGAGAATGATAAAGAAAGGGGATGTTGTCGACCCGAGGGCGACGACTCCCATATGTGCCCTGATGAGAGTTCTTGAGGAAGTATATGGTTTTGATTCAACAGGAGAGTTTGCTCTCCTGTGCCAGATTGATATTAGTTATTTTCTGGGCCGGTAACACTCGTTACTGACGGTTTTTCTATATATATGTAGGTGAGAAATGCGAGGGATGAAAGCTGTCGGGACTGCGGAGGAGCAGCACGGAACCGCGCACACATGTACCTGCCACATGTAATCTATAATGATGGTGTGTTATTGCTACGTGAATGATAATTTTGATGTGTTTGTTTGGATGAATTGCTTGTTATGAAACGAACGGATAAATGTGAATGAGTAGGGAGCCTTGGAGTTCAGACTCAGCTCAGATGAAAACAAATGAGATAATGATTGAATGTCATGGTAGATTGTTATGTTTTATCGTATTTTGATAAAATATTTATATACCCTTGTTGTGGACAGGTTGGCCCCTATTGCACTTTTAGGGGAGATTCTGTCCATTTTTTCGTAAAAATTAATGAATTTTTATTTAAATTTCTTGCTTGTTGCATGGTTTTGTTTTGCTTGCACGTCATGGCATGCATGTAGGACTGCGTTAGAACCCAATTGTTCCCATTCATGCATTTCATGGTTGCATCCCCATCTTAAGACGCCGAGGGCAGATCCGGGTCGGCTTAACCGAACCCAGTAGATTAGCGAACGGTTCGGTCGCCGGTGACATTTCCGGGTCGGTTCACGGGTGAGCCGAAACGGGGTGTTACAATAATGGTATCAGAGCTAACCCTTGGTTGATTAAGATGGTAGATGCGTTACAGGTTACATGTGTGCCGAAGCTGCTCCGAGCTGTACCGACAGGTATTTTTCTGTCTTTATGTTTTGGTTCACAGATTTTCTTACCGAGTCAGTGGTGTGACAGGGTGATTAGATTAGAGTAGGGTACACGTAGCAGGATGGTGAACACAGACCCGCCAGACGCAGATCAGGACCCCATCGCCTCCATTGGCCAGACAGGACAGTCCCAGCCATGTTCACAGTGACACCGCCTCTAGTCAACCTGAGGACTACCATGCCACCAGTAGAGGATCAGTGTGCCAGTTTCAGCTAGCCGACGTGGTGAGAGCCATCATCGAGACAGTCGCCGTGACCGAGATAGTCGCCGGGACCGAGACAGTGGTCGTGACAGTTACCGCACCAGAAGTAGTCGACAGGAGAGAGACGCAGCGATTGCCAGGTTGGCGGAAGCTCAGATACAAATGCAGCAAAGTCAGGAAGAATTTAGGAGACAAATGCAGCAAGACCAAGAGGAATTCAGGAGAGAGCTCAGACAGATAGCTCTTTCTGTGGCCAGAACTGAGAAGAGACCAGCAGTGGGTGAAGAGGCACGGGGAGAGCCAGCAGTTTCCACAGACCCTCTGCCGCCGCCTCCTCCTCCACCGCTGCAACAGAGGGCTACTCCAACGACAGCTCCTCTATTTGCCCCACTTCAGGCGAGGATGAGACCGGACATCAGTGGAACCGCAACAGTAGGTAGCGGGCAGACTGCAGGCGGAAGTGGAGCTGCAAGATTTGACGGTGTACCAGCAGGTACGGGACCACAATTTCCTCGGTATGAGCAAGGAGAAGGATCGAACAGATCAGTGGATACAAGGAAATTGGAACTGTGGCAGTACGAGAGGTTCGTGAAGAATGGTGGACGACCTTTCTTTGGAAAGTTGGACGCAGAAGAGGCATTCTTGTGGATATCGTCAGCTATAGGAGTGTTTGACACTATGGCATGCCCCACGGAGCACCGAGTGCGCATCATCACAGGAGCATTCCAAGACGAAGCCAGGATATGGTGGAGTTCGGTCCAGAATTTTGTATTTGCCCATCGTCAGCCCCAGGACATCACATGGGAGGAATTTAGGGCGGAATTCGATGGAAAGTATTTCCTACCAAACGTCAGGAAGAGGAAGGAATGGGAATTCCAGACGCTGAGGCAGGGACCCATGACGGTGGTACAATACGAGACTAGGTTTAGAGCTCTGGAGAGATTTGCACCAGACTTGGTGTCCACCGAAGAAAGAAGGATAGAGCGTTTTTACGAAGGCCTCCATCACGAGATCAGGATGGCCTATTTGGATAGGAAGTTTGCTACTTTCGGTGATGTTGTGAGAGCTGCAGGCGAGGCAGAACGAGTTATAGCTGCTAGACCTCGCCGGGAATGTTGACCAGAGGCAGCAACATTCGAGGCCGTATCAGCCAGAGCAGGGAGAACAGCAGAGACGTCGGTTAGATGCACCAGTTGCCATAAGAGCTATGGATGGCCAAGATCAGGGCAACAGAGCACCTTTATGTCTGATTTGCCAACGTCATCATAGAGGCGAGTGCAGAGTAGGCACAAATGCATGCTACAGATGCGGTCAGCAGGACATAGAGCTGCAGAGTGCAGAGCAGGCACAGACGCATGCTATAGTTGCGGTCAACCAGGGCATAGAACCGCAACTTGTCCAACTGGCCAGACCCAACAGGTGACGCTCCCAGCACCTCCGCAGAGACTTGCACTCCCAGCTCCCCAGCAACAACCACAGCAGAGAGGTCAGCAGGGTCAAGGTCAAGGCCAGAGAGGCGGAGACCGACAGCCACTGAGGCAGCAGCAGAGAGGACTTGTAGCTATCATGACAGGACAAGAACAGCAGGCCCTGGATCAGAGAGGAATGCAAACAACACCACCAGCAAGACCGTCCGTCTCGGTACCACCATGGGCAGCTAGGATGGACACAGCCACGATTGCTGAAGCACTGGAGGATACGACAAACGTGACAGGTACGCAAGCATCTCACCTCGGATTTCACATTTAGTAGATAGCTACCAGAGTGAAACCTCCTTAATCTAAAATTTCGAGGACGAAATTTTTATAAGGAGGGAAGGTTGTAAAACCCGTGACTCGAGTCAGAGTTTTACGTTACCGAACCAGTCGGTTCAACCGTTGGTTCGAGTCGAGTCAGTTTCATGAACCGCGTGCTGAGTCGAGGCCAGCCGTGAGTTATGAGCGATGAGAGTCAGGTGTACCTGAATATATGATGATAACGTCGAGAAGATGGTGAGAAATGAGTTATCAGAATATATGAAAGTATGCAATATTTTTCTTTTTATATGTTTGATCGTAGAAATAGTTTTAGGCCGAATAACGCATTAGGACGCGTTGGATCATATTCGGGTGGGTTATTAGTTATAGAGCATGTCATTTGGATGTTGTTGTGTTTGTTTTATTTTATGGGATTTTTCCATATTTTTCTAGATTTTTTTAGAATTTATTACGAACTAGTTATTATTTTGACTCGAGTAGGAATCGAGTCAATACTTATTTACGAGTTTGCCACTGAGAGTGTTTTTCTCCCTTCCCGACACTTCCCCCTCCCAAAACCCTACGCCGCCCACTGTGTGTTGTCGCCGCCGCCACCGCCGACGCTGCACTGCCGCCGATCAACGCCGCCCCGCCCTGCCGTGTCGTCGTCGTGCCGCCACGACCAACCCCGGCCACCGTCTCGCCGCCACGACGCCGGAATCGCCCCACAAGCTGCGACGCTCCCCTTGTCGATTCGCCGCCGTCCAGGCCGCGCCGCCGCCGCCGTGACCCCGACGACCACCCCCTTGACCTCCCCGACGTTTCCCCCTTACCTAGCGCCGCCGTCGAAGCCGGCCGTGGGCCTGATCGGAACGACCGACCGCCCCGACCGAACTCGATGCCGCCACCGGCGGTCATCGCCGCCGCGGCCGTCCTTGCTGTCACCACCATTGGGACGAGCTCGCCGAGCCGGTGCTAACCCTTACCCCGATTGCCCCGCCAGAACAGTCGCCAGAAAACCGCTGGACAGTCGCCGAAAACCGCCGGAAGTCGCCGAAAAATTGGATTCACCGAAATTCGTCGGAAATCACCTGATCTTCCGCCGAATCCCTCCGATCGAACCCTATCGAACTTCGGATGCCATAGGGTGCCGAATTCGAGCCACGAATCCCGCGAGGTATAATTTATTTTAACTTAATTATTTAAAAGTATTGATTATTAGAATTGCATGCTAGGATTGGTGAATTGCGTGTTATAATTATATATATATAATAGTAGAATTGATTAAGGATAAAATATGAAATTTGTTTGATTGAGTGGTGTTAAAAATGGAGGCTAAGAAACTAATTAGGGTAACTAGGTAATGATCATGATCTAATGCAAACTAGCCTAAGTAGACTTGCTAGAATTGATATAGGTTGATGTGTGTTGATTGATGCGTGATGGATGTATGTGTGATATAGGATGTATGACTGCATCATGAGCGGGTGTTAGTATTTAGTTTCGATGTGTAGGTACGGAGTAGGAGCTCGCCGCCTAGGCACGAGGACACGCTTGGAGCTTCTACCAGGTCCGTTTAGGACTCGTTCTCTGTTTTACGCTATTCTATTGTGTATTTGATTTATCATGTGCAGGACGAGTTAAGTGGCATTTTATCGGATCCCACTTAACTCGGGCCATTTAGCCAACAGTTTTTTCGGATTAATAACCCTCGAGGATGAGATCCCTCGAGTCAGTTTTCGAAATTAAGATCCACCACAAGTTGCCTTCGGGCCTATTGTATAAATCCCAACCCAGGCCTATATATATGTATAGTTTTCGCGTTTTCAGTGAGAGATGGAATGAGGGTTACTGACGGCCACGCCTTCAGATAGGGCGTGTGCTCGGAAGAGTGGGCTCTAGAGCTGGGGAGAACCCACTTCGTTCCCGAAGGATCCGGACAACTCCACCTTTGAGTTCCTCAAACCCGGAGAAGTGTGGAGGTTTACGGGTACTGCAATGCAGCGCATGTCTAGACTTGTGGTTCAAAGGGTACTAAAGGCGACTGCCTGAGAGTGCTCGGCCTTCGTGCTCAAGGCCAGGAGTAATATGGAAGATGTAGAGGGCGAGAAAGGAATGAGATTTGATGCGAGAAGCGATAGAGAAATGGCCAAGGTATGAGAATGAGAAAGAAAGGGGAACGCTGTCGACCCGAGGGCGACGAGCTCCCATATATGCCCTGATGAGAGTTCTTGAGGAAGTATATGGTTTTGATTCAACAGGAGAGTTTGCTCTCCTGTGCCAGATTGATATTAGTTATTTTTTGGGCCGGTAACACTCGTTACTGATGGTTTTTCTATATATATGTAGGTGAGAAATGCGAGGGATGAAAGCTGTCGGGACTGCGGAGGAGCAGCACAGAACCGCGCACACATGTACCTGCCGCGTGTAATGTATAATGATGGTGTGTTAATGCTACGTGAATGATAATTTTGATGTGTTTGTTTGGATGAATTGCTTGTTATGAAATGAACGGATAAATGTGAATGAGTAGGGAGCCTTGGAGTTCAGCCTCGGCTCAGATGAAAACAAATGAGATAATGATGGGATGCCGTGGTAGATTGTTATGTTTTATCGTATTTTGATAAAATATTTATATACCCTTGTTGTGGACAGGTTGGCCCCTATTGCACTTTTAGGGGAGATTTTGTCCGTTTTTCCGTAAAAATTAATGAATTTTTATTTAAATTTCTTGCTTGTTGCATGGTTTTGTTTTGCTTGCACATCATGGCATGCATGTAGGACCGCGTTAGAACCCAATTGTTCCCATTCATGCATTTCATGGTTGCATCCCCATCTTAAGACGCCGAGGGCAGATCCGGGTCGGCTTAACCGAACCCAGTAGATTAGCGAACGGTTCGGTCGCCGGTGACATTTCCGGGTCGGTTCACGGGTGAGCCGAAACGGGGTGTTACAAGAGAGGTTGTAAAACCCCAGTTTTGGCTTATGGTGTAACCCGATTTTAGTTACACTCAGTTCGGACTAGTCTTGAGTCGGTTTGAGTGAGCTCGAGCCAGAACAATTCTAAGAAAATGAGTATGCGGCCCAGATGGCTATATGAGCATGTTATTGAGGCTGAGTATGCTCGACATGCATGTGATAGTTTCAATTATGATAGAGTAGAGAACAATTTATCAGTGTATACATGAGTTATACATATGATTTTTAGGATTTAGCTAGGATTTTAGGCCTAGATATAGGCCATTGCAGCATTTAGTAGCCGTTTGGTATTTTCAAGGTATCTCATAGCATGCATCATACGGATTTTCGGCCATCAGATTGTGCCCTCTTGGGTCCAGCTCGATGGCATTTAGGGTTTTGTGGCCCATATGCCTTTTTGCCTAAATTCCCGCCAATAGAGTCACTTTTAGGATGCATGTCAGTTTTGACTTTGGATGGACTCGTTCTAAACTTTCTATCTATATAGATGTTGGATATACCCATAGGTGGGCCCCACATGCCATCATCGAAGCCACTAACTCAGCCTTATAGCTTCATGCAATGATTTCCAGTTGTTTTTCTCCCATTTTTGTTGTTATTCACTCTTAGTGCCGCCAGCAATTTGGCTCGCCGCCGGCATTTTCCCTACCACTAGACCAGCACCCGCCATGACTGCCTCACGGCCAGCTAGTCCGTACCCACGACTGGTGACAGCACTTTTGCTGTTGATTTCTACCACTGCCGCCATCTATTCGGGCTGTTTCTAGCGCCAGCGATTGTCATTGGCGAAGTCGATTAGGCCAAAAGCTTCATCTTGCTGAGATCGATAGTGATGTCCCATTTTCAGCCGTTTTGGCCGTTTTCTCAACCAATTTTGGTAATTTGAGACTCCTTTAGATTAGCTTAGATGCATATTCTGTATGGGCTATGAAATAATAATAATAATAATATATTCAACGTGATCTAGGAAGGACCAAATGTATGATATTCTCTACCCGGTTAATTATTTACCCATTTTATTATTTATCCGGTTAAACGAAATGCTGGTGTTAGGGTGTTTTCACATACCCTAGCCGCCATTTCATTTTATTTTTATGAGGGATGTCCTCCTCACCCTAGCCTTCGTTCGCATTTTCTTCTCCTCTTCCTTACCGGTGCCACTTCTTCCTCCTTGCTTGGGTATCCTTCCTATCTCCCTCTTCTTAATTTTCATGCATTCATATGTCTTTTTAATTAATAATAAGCTTGATAAACATGAGAATTATAGTCTTAAATCAACAATAAAAAAAACTAAACTAAACTGAAAACTGAATCCTGTCCATGGCCGACGAGTCTGAAATTGTGGCATGATGGGCGACTGTAAACAAGAATTTTAAGGCTGCCCTCACACCCCCGATGGCCTCTCTGGTTGCTGGGTCGAGTGGGTGGCGTCGCCTTGCCCCTGGCTTCCAATAGGTGGCGGAATTACAGCTGTTACTAGGCGGAATTCCATGGGGGACGAAGGTGATGGTAATCCTCTGAAATGGATGCTGTAATGGAAGCTTGAGAGGGTAGATGCCGGTTGTTCTTCATTGACAACATCAAGGGTCTATTAAAGCAGTTCATGTGGCCGGCACAGGCCATTACAGGCGACCTTCTTGCTGGAATTCATGGCGGCAACATGCAGATGTGGGGAGAAAGACTCAACTCCCTGCAATGTCCAAAGGTGGCCAATTCTTCCTAGTTGATGACGGCCTGAGGGTGCTAAACCTCTGAATTGGTAGCAAGGTGCAAGAACATGGTCATCTTGTGGCTAGCAGAAGAAGAACATGCCTGGTTTGGTGCAGGACAACCGCCTTATATAGCTGGAGTAAAACATGGACTTTGGGCTTCATCTTTGGCTGTTTTAAATCGTTGTTGATGCCTTGTTGGGATGTTTCTATGGTTGTTCAATTGGGTTGCTGGGGAAGGTTGCATAGGGTTGAGCAAGAAGACATCAGATCTGGTTTTTTATGCAAAGAAGAAGATAGGAGAAGAAGAGAAGAACGTTGGGGAAGAAGAAGATGGCAATTTTGTAAATATGGGTTTACTCAATATGGCTCGAGTTAAAAATAATACTAACTCATAATAAATCTTTAAAAATAATTATTCAAATGGGTTATGGGTTAAAGTTGCTAAAGTAATTAATTATTAGACGAAATCGACATGGACATAAATAATAAAAAAATACGATAATGATAAACAGTCGATAATTAATCGGCGTTTTATAAGCGATTAATTTTAAATTGGATGATTATAAGTAATTAATAAAATAAAGATTTTACCTTTACCATATTAAATTTAATATTAGGTAAATCAAGTGATTATTTTAATAACGAGTCAGTAATGTAGAAAATCGGTTATTAAAATATAATCGTGTAAAAATCTCAAGCGCTGAACCTAAATAGCATGATTGAAAATAAATAAAGTTTGAAACTTTATTAAGTTAAATAATTTAAAATAACTTTATTAGTAATATCTTTGAATTAGAATAATACAAATTATTTTAAATAATTTAATCAAACAACTTAATTAATTACATTGCTATGAATAATAATAGCGATTAAAAAATTTTAACCGTAAACTAAATCATCGAGATCGGGGTTAAGTAATTATTACCGCAAAGGAAAATTAAATACTTGTTTATCAGATAATAATTATTTTATAAATTGTTAAGTATTAATTGTGATTTGGTGCATGGAGTATGGTCGTTCTTCCCACTTTCTGCACTTCGCTGCCATGAATTCCAGCGAGAAGGTGGTTTGTAGTGGATTGTTCCGGCAGCCTGAACTACTGTGATGGAACTCATGATGCTGTCGATGAG
>JAURVB010008686.1:0-20653 GCA_033002965.1 Piper betle | reverse complement strand
ATGTATTGCTTATGCTACACATCCACACTTGATATATGTTATTTAATTGTGTTGATGTATATGACATTGGATGGGTTTTAGTTATGACTTATGTTTCTTAGCGATTGAACTTATTAATTAATAATACAACACAGTGGGAAAATATAATTAATGGACTTTTCAACAAGGTACTTGAGTCATAATTTAACGGAGAAGCTAGTGGGAATACCGTGCTCTGATGCCACCTGCAACGACCTTGCCCAAACTAGACCGGGTGTTACCTAAAAATATAATTGATGTAACAATAACATTCTAAAACATGAATTTCAAACTGCAAATAAGCCTAGAATTTATTAATCATAAAAATAAAACATGTTCTGGTAGCATATGACAATAAATAAAATAAATCTCCCACAGTCTCAGACTGTTTCCCATAGCCACAATTATAACAGAAGAAAAAAGAAAGGAAGTCCAATTTATTATCATTTCACCATATCTAGGTTGGTAAAAGAAGCACTAACCACACTTTTATTCTTCAATCCAAAGCTATTCACTTGCGGAGGCAATTTCGCGTATAATTAAATGAAAAAAGTCAATATAATCCCTATTATCATTTCACAAGTCTTTTAGTTGTTATGAGACTATGCTGAGCTCTTAATATTCTGGGAGGGGTTGGCCACCCCATCCAGCTACCATCCCATGCATGCGCACACACACTACGTGGCCCACGGCTTGTAGTTACTGATATTTGCCATTGACTCACCCCTTTCGCCATGGGGGCAAGTGTTTAATCTCTCAAGGGGTGCTGCCTTGCGACTGAATTGAGCTCGACCCTGGTTGTGTTCCAGCGCATGGCGGTTAGATACTCAAGTCGACTAAGACTCCTCATAGTAATTTTAAAGGGTGTGGCCCCATGTCGGACTAAGTCAATTCCTTGACACCGGTTGCACTCGATGATGGTGGTCGACTCTGGGCTCGGGCCGACTAGGGGTTGCCAAAAAGGGAAACAAATAACATTTCAAATAATTATAAGGACCTGGATAGTTCGTAAGTGAACTCCGCAACTGTGACCAACTATCTTAATATAAATGAAAACACAAAATTATAAATAAGTATAATTTTATTCGATTAGGAATGCATGCAACTAAATGACTAATAGATATCATGATTAAAATTCAACAATATTATATACTAAATTATTCATGTGTCATAATCATTAAGTCCTACTTTCCAGTGTAAATTAATTATCTAAATCATAATTAACACTTAACAAATGATTAAATAATTATTAACTTATAAATAAATGTTTAATTACTATTATAAGTAATAATTTCCTTCTGTTATAATCTTCAATCGCTATCAATATTCATTGAAATTTAATTAATTAAGTTGTTCAATTAAATTATTTAAAATAATTTGCATTATCCTAATTCAAAGATATTACTAATTACTTTAAATTATTTAACCTCCAATAAAAGGTTCGAACTTTATTTATTTTCATTAGTTTCTTTTGGTTCAACGCATGCATGATTTTTACCCGATTATAATTTATTAACCCAATTTCTACCTTACTAACCGGTTATTAAAATAATCACTTTATTTACCTAATATTAAATTTAATCTGGTAAAGGTGATGTTCTTTATTTTATTAAAAACTTATAACCATCCGATTTAAATTAATCACTTGTATTACGCTGATTGATTATCGACTGTTTTATCGTCACGGTATTTTTATTACTTATGACAATTTCTTATGATAACTAATTAGTTTAGCAACTTTAACCCATAACCCATTAGAATAATTATTTTCGGCAAAGATTTATTACGAGTTAGTATTATTTTTTAACTCGAGCTGTATCGAGTCAACTCTTATTTACAAGTTTGCCATCGAAGAGGATTTTCTTCTTCTTCTTCCCCGTTGGCCCTTCTCTACTCCCGACTCCTGCCGCCCTCCATCCACGTTGTTGCTGCCGCCATTGACCACCTCCGACCGCAGTCAATCATCGCCATCTAGCCCCGCCGTGCCTTTGCAGCATCACCCCCGTCGACCCCCACCGCCTTCTAGTCGTCGCGATGCTGTCATCGCCACGCCCAACGACTCATTCGCTCGCTGATTCCACCACCGGCAAGCGTTGCCGCCTCAATTGGGTGGTCGCCTCGACACCTTTGACCCTCTATCGACCTTCCCCGGTCAGATTGGAACCCGTTGCCACCCAGGACGGCAAGAGTTCTTCACCCATCGTAGTCGCCTCTGTTTTTGCCATTTACTACCCCAGGCCAGCATCCACACATGTAAGATCGGCCATACACTAATTGACGAAGAGAGTAGGATCATCTTCTGACGTCGGAATGACCACCGCCACTGATTCCCGGCGAAGCTTCCATGTGATTTCCTATCTTGCCAACCTTGAGAAATCGTCGGCCATTTCAGTTTAGTTTAGTTTCTTTCATGTTGATTTTAAACTTTCATCCTCACAATTATCAAGCTTATTATCAAATTAAAATATGTATGCATGAAAATTAAGAATAGGGAGATAGAAAGAATACCCAAACAAAAAGGAAGAAGTCGGCACCGATAAGGAAGAGGAGAAGAAAATGCGAACGAAGGCTAAGGTGAGGATGACGCCCCCCTCATAAAATAAAATGAAAATGACGGCTAAGGTATGGGAAAACACCCTAACATTCGTATTTCATTTAACCAGGTAACCGAGTAAATAATAAAATATATTAATTAACCAGGTAGAGAATATAATATAAATAATAATAAAAATTCTCTAACATTTGATCCATCCAAGATCGAGTCAAACATTTTATTTTATTTTCACAGTCTTTACAATCTCCCAAACTTGGAAATGTTTCGTACCAGAAATATCATAACGTGCAATAGAACAAACATGATTAGTTTTATCTTTGAGATCAGTTCATACTACAATGAGAAGAATATTATGCTACGAATAGGCTAGGGTATTTCCTTGCCATTTCTTATTCAGTCTCCCATGTAGCTTCGTCTGACCCCTGATTTTTCCACAATACTTTTACCAAAGGTTGGTAAAAGTATTGTTCCTAAGTGTCTTTATTTCTCTTGCCAGGATGCGAATCGGATTTTCCTTGTAGATTAAATTTGATTATAGCTCTAAGTTTTCAAAATGTGTGATTATATATGATCTTCATCCCGTACATATTTCTTTAGCATTGACACAATCAAAAACATTGTTTACTCAACCTAGGCTTGGTGGTAAAGCTAGTCTATATGCACAATTTATAACTCAATCTAGGATTGGCAACGATCCTATGAATCTTGAGTTCAACTTCCCTGATGTTCTAAATCTGATCAACCCCTTCGTAGGAGATATCTTTAGGTACACAAACTCCCCAACTTGGAACTCTAGATCCCTCCTTCGAGTATCGACATAACTCTTTTGTCGATCCTAAGTTGCCTTAAGCCTTTGCTGAATGAGTTTTAACTTTTCAGTTGCTTCCCTCACCATCTCTGGCCCAACTATAACTGCTTCGGTAGACTCCAACCAACAGATGGAGACCTACAGGGCCTACCATATAAGGCTTCAAATGGTGTCATTCCTATACTGGCTTGATAAGAGTTATTATAGGTGAATTCAGCCAAGGCTAAGTGTTTCTCCCAGTCACCTCCCCAGTCAAGAATGCAAGCTCTTAACAAATCTTCCAAAGTTTGAATATTCCTCTCACTTTGACGATTAGTTTTCGGGATAATATGCTGTACTCAGCTTGATTTGAGTCCCCATGGCTTTGTGGAAAGCTTCCTCAAAATGTGAGGTGAATAGGGGATCTTAGTCAGAGACTATCTCCTTTGGAATCCCACGCAACTTGACAATATTGTTCACATACAATCCTGTTAGGTTTTCTGCAGTTCTCAATGATTTCGTGGGCATAAAAGTGAGCTACCTTAGTGAGTCGGTCCACAACCACCCATATGGAGTCATGCTTCTTTTGAGTCCTTGGGAGCTTTGAAATAAAATCGCATATGACATACTCCCATTTCCAAGTTGGTATTTCTAAAGGTTGCAATAGTCCTCCAGGTAGTTGATGTTGGGCTTTGATCTGTTGGCAAGTTTGACACTTGGAGACAAAAGTCCACAACATCATCCCTCTTCATCCCAATCCACATGTAGGTTCGCTTTAAATCCTGATACATTTTAGTAACTTCAGGGTGTATCGAGATATTCCGCCTCAATGCATCATCCTTGAGTACATACAACCTTCCTCTAAATCTAATCACACTATTGGAATCAGCTACAATGTCAAAAGTTTTGTCCAACATTTCATTCAGCTCCTCATCGCCCATTTGTGCTAGCATGACATAATCAACCAAATCATTGGAAATAACCAAATTCGCCATTAACCCTGATAGTTGCTCCATAGGGTTAATAGCCACCACTTCTGCGACATGGCCCAAAGTCTAGCTAGCTGCTAACTTTTGTCCACCTTGCCCTTCCGACTCAACGCGTTAGCTACCACATTCTCTTTCCCTAGATGGTATAAGATTTGGAAGTCGTGGTCCTTCAAATATTATATCCACCGCCTCTGTCAAAAGTTAAGGTCATTCTGGGTGAAGATATACTTCAAACTCTAGTGGTCAGTGAAGACTTCGAATTGGGCTCCATACAACAAGTAATGTCTCCAAATTTTCAATGCAAAACCACTGTTGCCAGTTCCAAGTCATGGGCTCCATAATTTTGCTCATGATTCCTCAATTGATGAGAGGCATAGGTCACCACGTTACCTCCCTGCATAAGGACACATCCTAAACCCAACAGGGATGCATCACTGAAGACTAAGAATCCTTCATTACCATTTGGCAGTGTCAAGCTAGTGCAGTTGTTAGACTCTTCTTTAGAGATTGGAAACTCTCTTCACACTTACTGCTCCATTTGAACTTGACTCCCTTCCTTGTGAAGTTGATCATTGGCGATGCTACTAAGGAGAAGTTTTTATTGGATTTCCTGTACTAACCCGCTAGACAAAGGATGCTTCTGATATCAGTGACTGACTTGGGTTGTGGCCAATCAGTGACTGCTTTTACTTTTGATGGATCTACTGCAACTCCATCCTTTGAGATAATATGACCTAGGAAGTTTACCTCCCTCAACCAGACGTCATACTTTGTGAATTTGGCAAACAGTTGATGTTCTCTCAGAACTTGAAGAGTAATGGACAGGTGCTTCAGATGCTCTTATTCATTATTTGAATAGACCAAAATGTCGTCTATAAACACGATAATAAACTTGTCCAAGTATGAGTGAAATTGTGTGTTCGTGAGTGACATAAAGGCCGCCGATGCATTGGTTCGACCAAAAGGTTAAACTTTAACTCCTTGAGTTTTGTTGAAGCAATGCGGTATGGTGCTTTAGAAATTGGTGTTGTTCCAAGTGCTAGGTCAATGGCAAACTCCATTGCCCGCTTAGGAGGTAACCCTGGAAGTTCGTCGGGGAATACATCGGGAAACTCTGCTACCACAGAAATCATGGGCAACTCTTTGGGTTTTGACTCTGACTCAACTGAGTTAGCCAAAAAGGCTTTACAACCCTCCCCGAACAATGGGCAGTCAATGGAATGTGGTTTTCCCATGGATTTCTACTAGTAAGATGCTTCCTCCTTAAGCATGCATGTTGCCAACCTCACTTGATGATGATGAGGCACAAATAGAGCCCTAAAAGCTTTTTCAGTAATGTCTATCCAGTTCTCCGCCTTCATTCGATCGATCCCTCCAATAAATACCTCAGCTCCATTCTTCTGAACCTTCTCCATAGTGTAACAGTCACTATCATCAATAGCTGGCAGCAACACGTGTCGGACTACTGGTGGCACTGGGTTTGGACGCTCCCGTAGCTCACCCAGGTCTGCTAACCCTGCCCGCCCTTGGGCACTTCACTGACCACCATCCAGGGTAATTCTAGGACCCGCTATTGAGTTTGAGGCTCTATTCCCCGCTACCACTCCCGGTAACCACTGAACAATATTCTTAACCACAAAATTTGTATTTTTTGAAGCCTACGCCAATCCCTGTATTGCTGTCAGGATCTAGGCCAATACATTCTCAGTGTTCGAAATTGACTGAGTAGATCGGCTCAACTATCTACGAGTGCCTGCCATCTGAAATGTCAAAATTTTTCCCATCATGGTTCATTAATATGTTCGATTTCAGTTATGACTTACGTTTATTAGCGATTGAACTTGTTAATTAATAATAAAACACATTGAGAAAATATAATTAATGGACTTTTCAACAAGGTACATGAGTCATAATTTGTGAGCTTGTGGGAAATCGTGCTCTGATACCACCTACAACGACCTGCCCATACCGGACCGGGTGTTACATAAAAATATAATTGATATATCAATAACATTCCAGAACATGAATCTAATACTGCAAATAAGTCTAGAAGTTATAACTCATAAAAATAAAACATGTTCTGGTAGCATATGACAAAATACAAAATAACCGTCCCACAGTCTAGGACCATTTCCTATAGCCACAATTATAACACAAGAAAAAATAAAAAGAAGTCCAATTCATTATCATTTCACCATACCTAGGTTGGTAAAAGAAGCATCAACCACACTTCTATTCTTCAATCAAAAGCTGTTCACCTGCGGAGGCAATTCTGTGTTAGTGATAAAACCACTAAGCCGCATAATTAAATGAAACAAGTCAATATAATCCCTATTATCATTTTACAAGTCTTTTAGTTGTTAAAAGCATATGCCGAGCTCTTAATATGCTAGGAGGGGTGGCAACTATAACGACCCACCATGTTTGTAAAGACCCGGAAAAATAATAATAATAATAATAATGACGTTAGACGTAGTGGAATCGAACGTGGGAAAAAATTCGTTAGCTGGATAAGTATGAATTACCCGGTTAATTGAAAGGTAATTTTTAATTGAATAATTCTTGTTGAATCGGTCGAGTCGACTACATTATTTATCCAATTAACCATTTAAGTGAACCATACCATGCACCCATTTAACAGGTTAAGTGAAATGGTTAAGTGGACCATGTTGATTACCCAATTACCCAGTTAAAGGAATTACGGTGAAAGGGTGCTTCCACGTACCCTAGCCGTCATTTTATTCATTATAAAAGGAAAAGAGGGAGGGCATCATCTACATTTTTCCTCCTTAGATAGACGCCAAATTTCCTCCTTCGCTCGGGTAATTTTCTTTCCTTTCTTTTTCTTTTGTTGCATGCATGCACATGTTCCATAAATCATAAACATGATAAACATAAGAATTAAATTAGAAATCAACAAGGGAAGAAGAAAACCAGGAGAACCACACCATGTTTCCTTCCATGGTGCGGGGTTGACGTGCTGGAGGTGGGAATAGCTCCCGACGGTGATGCTGGCCGGATGGAATCACCTTGGAGGGCCAAAACAGACCGTCAAGGAGGCACGCAGGTCTGAAATCCGAGGGGAGAACAGGTCAGCTGTTGCCATGGATGGTGTTGCTGGCCAGATGTGGATCCGCCATGGAATGTACAGACTGGTCGTCACCTGGGGTGGTGCTGGTCATCACCTTGATGGGGCAGGACATGGTCGCCATGGCTACTAGTCGGCCACCATTAATGGTGAAATTAAGGTCCGCATATAGGGTATAGTCCGAGTTTCATGAGATAGTAGCAGATAAAGATTGGATCTTTGGGTTTTCCCAATCGGATCAGTGGGGTAGATAGAAGATGGGGTCTGAAATTGGGTGGAAGGAAAAGAAGTGTGAGATCCCTCAACTTAGTCCCACATCTAATAACTACTGGGAGATGATCCTGTTTATAAGTGAGAATGGACTATAGATCTTTAACTTGGGTTAAACATTTTAAAGAAATGACTTAAGCCCATTACGTTGCACTTTGGGCCGGGTCGTTACAGGTGGTATCAGAGCAACCTGGTTCTGTGTTAGATGGTGGGCTAGACTAGAGACGTTGGCAAGGCTGCCGGTCACGGGCCAGAAAGTGTTAGATGGTGGGCTAGACTAGATAACGTCATGAACATAGCAAAATATAATGAGTTATCAGAATATATAAGAGTATGCCATTTATATATTTTTATTATTTTATATGTAATGGGGTGTGAGAATTTATTGAAGGGGCTCGTTGAAGTGTATATATATACACGTGGAGGGGGTATTTAATTACTCATCTCCGTCCCAGATGACCTCCCCATTACTGTGTGAGTATTTCATCCCTCATCTTATTTGTTTCCATTTGGATTCTTGCATGCAAAGTTTTGTTGGAGACGCCTTTGTTAAGTTGCAAGATCCCTAGCGTCTTATGCATGGGTTTCCTGTCGACTGCTTGGTATGAAGTGCTGCGAGTCTTTGGGGTCGGGTGTATGTTTTGTGTCTTGTAAATGGATATGTCAGAATGGACCTGACAGCCAAAAATGGATATGTCAGAATGGACCTGACAGCCAAAATGGATATGTCATAATGGACCTGACAGCCAAAAATAGATATGTCAGAATGGACCTGACAGCCAATAATGGATATGTCAGAATGGACCTGATAGCTAATAATGGATATGTCAGAATGGACCTGATAGCCAAAAATAGATATGTCAGAATGGACCTGACAGCCAAAAATGGATATGTCATAATGGACCTAACAGCCAAAAATGGATATGTCAGAATGGACCTGACAATCAATAATGGATATGTCAGAATGGACCTGACAGCTAATAATGACTAATCTTAGAATGACCTGGGAGACCACCTAATCTTATAATGACCTGGGAGACCACCTAATCTCAGAATGACCTAGGAGACCACCTAATCTTAGAATGACCTGGGAGACCACCTAATCTCAGAATGAACTGGGCGACAAACTTTTAATCTCAGAATGACTTGAGAGCTTGTAGAACTACATTGAGCTTGATCCGACATGGGTATGTAGGCTAATCAAGATTGATTGATTTCGGCTCACCTAAGGAAAATTACAAGTATGGTTGGTTGTTCTTTTACGAACTCAGGGTAGGAGAATGGATAATAAATTGGACTTCGTTTTATTTTCTTGTGTTATACATGTGGCTTTGGGAAACGATCCAAGATTGTCGAGTAACGACTGGACCGGTTAGGGCTGGTCATTACAGGGTTGGTTTGGTTTAATTTTGAGTAACTCCTAGGCAGTTGGACCCATAGTATTGTGAAAAATGGCGGGTTTTACAGGTGCTATTAGAGCATGGTTTCCCACAAGCTCACATTTTATGACTCAAGTACCTTGTTGAAAAGTCCAGTAATTATCTTTTTCCACTGCGTTATTCTATTAATTAACAAAGTTCTTCACTAATAAACCTCAGTCAAAACTGAAACTAGAATGTATAAATGAACCATGATGGTTCGATGTATCAGGTGCTTATCATCTTGCTGTTATAATATTTCGGGGACGAAATATCTCTAAGTTGGGGAGATTGTAAAAACCATGATTTTTATTACAATACTTGAATCTAAATATTATGAAATAAATAGAGATGAACCGATATGGTTGGTTATCAAGTCGACCGATCATGGTTCGACTTAAGGTCACCTAGAAAATACCTATTCATGAATGGATGATGGGGTGTGAGAATTTAATGAAGGGGCTCGTTGAACCAGAAATACCAATGGACGATGGGGTATGAGAATTTAATGGAGGGAATGGTTGAAGTGTATAAATATGCAAGAGGAGGGAGTATTTCATCCCTCATCTCTGTCCAGGCGACCTCCCCATCACAGTGTGAGTATTTCATCCCTCATCTTATTTGTTTCCATTAGGATTCTTGCATGCAAAGTTTGTTGGAGCACCTTTGCTAAGTTGCTAGATCCCTAGCGTCTTATGCATGGGTTTCCTGTCGACTGCTTGGTATGAACTGCTGCGAGTCTTTGGGGTCGGGTGTTTGTTTTGTGTTTTGTAAATGGATATGTCAGAATGGATCTGATAGCCAAAAATGGATATGTCAGAATGGACGTGATAGCCAAAAATGGATATGTCAGAATGAACCTTACAGCCAAAAATGGATATGTCAGAATGGACCTGACAGGAAAAAATGGATATGTCAGAATGGACCTGACAGCCAAAAATGGATATATCAGAATGGACCTAACAGCTAATAATGGATATGTCAGAATGGACCTGGCAGCCAAAAAGGATATGTTAGAATGGACCTGACAGCCAAAAATGGATATGTCAGAATGGACCTGACAGCCAAAAATGAATATGTCAGAATGGACCTGACAGCCAAAAATGGATATGTCAGAATGGACCTGACAGCCAAAAATGGATATGTCATAATGGACCTGACAACAAATAATAGATATGTCAGAATGGACCTGATAGCTAATAATGACTATTCTCAGAATGACATGGGAGACCACCTAATCTTAGAATGATCTGGGAGACCACCTAATCTCAGAATGACCTTGGAGACCACCTAATCTCAGAATGAACTGGGAGACAAACTTTTAATTTCAGAATGACCTGAGAGCTTGTAACGACCCACCATGTTTCACGATACTGTGGGCCTTGCTGGCCAGGTGTTACTCAAACTTTAGCAAAACCAACCCTATAATGACCATTCCTAACTGGACAGGGTGTTACTTAAAAGGTTACATGAATAATATGAATGCAAATAAGTCTAGCATTTCTAACTCAAAAGAACTTCTATTTCAAACAACAATGTATGAAATAATCTTCTCACAGTCTTGGACCGTTTCCCATAGCTACATTTATAACACAAGAAAAGTAAAAAGAGAAGTCTGCTTATTATCTGTTCACTAGCTGAGTTGGTAGAAGAACCACCAAGTCATCTCTTAGTCTTTTAGTTCTAGCTGCTAACCTGCGGAGGCAATTCCGCATTAATGATTAAACACTAAGCCGTATAATTAAATAAAACAAGTCCATAAACTCCCTATCAATATCTATAATATTGGCTGTTGTGACCATTCCAACATGTCCTTTATTAGTTGAAGGTTCAGTCCATCATGTCTATTAGTTCGCTGATGGGTCTGTCCACGATGTCCATCTATTGGCTGATGGGTCAGTCCATCATGTCCATTACTGGCCGGCGAGTCTAATCCACCATGTCCGTTATTTGCTAGTGAGTCCAATCCATCATGTCCGTAATTGGCTGGCGAGTCCAATCCGTCATGTCCAATTTATTGGCTGATGGGTCAGTCCATCATGTCCATTACTGGCCGGCGAGTCTAATCCACCATGTCTGTTATTTGCTAGTGAGTCCAATCCATCATGTCCGTAATTGGCTGGGGAGTCCAATCCGTCATGTCCAATTTATTGGCTGATGGGTCAGTCCATCATGCCCATAACATGCGGAGGTAATTCCGCGTTAGTGACTAAACTATAAGCCGTATAATTAAATAAAACAAGTCCATCAACTCCTTATCAATATCAATAATATTGGCTGTTGTGACCATTCCAACATGTCCATTTATTAGCTCATGGTTCAGTCCACCATCTCCATTAGTTGGCTGATGGGTCAGTCCACCATGTCCATCTATTGGCTGATGGGGCACTCCATCATGTCCATTACCGGCTGGCCAATCCAATCTGCCATGTCCCTTATCGGCTGGTGAGTCTAATCCACCATGTTTGTAATTGGCTGGTGAGACCAATCCACCATGTCTAATTTATTGGCTAATGGGTCAATCCATCATGCCCATTACCAGTTGGTGAGTCCAATCCGCCATGTCCGTTATCGGCTAGTAAGTCAAATCCACCAGGTCCGTAATTGGCAAGCATAGTCCAATCCGGCAAGTCCAATTTATTGGCTGATGGGCCAGTCCATCATGTCTATTAGTTGGCGGATGGGTCCGTCCACAATGTCCATCCATTGGCTAATGGGTCAATCCTTCATGTCAATTATCAGCTGGCGAGTCCAATCCGCCATGTCCGTTATCGGCTAGTGAGTCCAATCCACCATGTCCATTAGTTGGCTGATGGGTCAGTCCACCATGCCCATCTATTGGCTAATGGGTCAGTCCACCATGTCCGTAATTGGCTGGCGAGTCCAGTCCGCCATGTCCAATTTATTTGCTGATGCGTCATTCCATCATGTCCATTTACCGGCTGGCGAGTTCAATCCACCATGTCCGTTATCGGCTGGTGAGTCCAATCCCCCATGTTCGTAATTGGCTGCGAGTCCAATCTGCCATGTCCAATTTATTGGCTGATGGGACAGTCCATCATGTCCATTACCGGCTGGCGAGTCCAATCTGCCATGTCCGTTATCGGCGGGTGACTCCAATGCACCATGTCCGTAATTGGCTGGAGAGTCCAATCCGCCATGTCCAATTTATTGGCTGATGGGTCAGTCCATCATGTCCATTACCGGCTGGCGAGTCCAATCCGCCATGTCCGTTATCGGCTGGTGAGTCCAATCCACCATGTCCGTAATTGGCTAGCGAGTCCAATCCACCATGTCCAATTTATTGGTTGATGGGTCAGTCCATCATGTCCATTACCGGCTTGTGAGTCCAATCCACCAGGTCCGTTATCGGCTAGTGAGTCCAATCCACCATGTCTGTTAGTTGGCTGATGAGTCAGTCCATCATGTCCATTACCGGCTAGCGAGTCCAATCCGCCAGGTCCGTTATCGGCTGGTGAGTCCAATCCACCATGTCCGTTAGTTGGCTGATGAGTCAGTCCACCATGTCCATCTATTGGCTGATGGGTCAGTGTACCATGTCCGTAATTTGCTGGCGAGTCCAATCTGCCATGTCCAATTTATTGGCTGATGGGTCAGTCCATCATGTCCATTACCGGCTAGCGAGTCCAATCCGCCATGTCCGTTATCGGCTGGTGAGTCCAATCCACCATGTCCGTAATTGGCTGGCGAGTCCAATCCACCATGTCCAATTTATTGGCTAATGGGTCAGTCCATAATGTCCATTACAGGCTGGCAAGTCCAATCCACCATGTCCGTTATCGGCTGGTGAGTCCAATCCACCATGTCCGTAATTAGCTGGCGAGTCCAATCCGCCATGTCCAATTTATTGGCTGATGGGTCAGTCCATCATGTCCATTACCGGCTGGCGAGTCCAATCTGCCATGTCCGTTATCGGCTGGTGAGTCCAATCCACCATGTCCATTAGTTGGCTGATGGGTCAGTCCACCATGTCCATCTATTGGCTAATGGGTCAGTCCACCATGTCCGTAATTGGCTGGCGAGTCCAATCCGCCATGTCCAATTTATTGGCTGATGGGTCAGTCCATCATGTCCATTTACCTGGCTGGCGAGTCCAATCCGCCATGTCCGTTATCGGCTGGTGAGTCCAATCCACCATGTCCGTAATTGGCTGGTGAGTCCAATCCGCCATGTCCAATTTATTGGTTGATGGGTCAGTCCATCATGTCCATTACCGGCTGGCGAGTCCAATCCGCCATGTCCGTTATCGGCTGGTGAGTCCAATCCACCATGTCCGTAATTGGCTGGCGAGTCCAATCCACCATGTCCAATTTATTGGCTGATGGGTCAGTCCATCATGTCCATTACCGGCTGGCAAGTCCAATCCGCCATGTCCGTTATCGGCTGGTGAGTCCAATCCACCATGTCCATTAGCTGGTTGATGGGTCAGTCCACCATGTCCATCTATTGGCTGATGGGTTAGTCCACCATGTCCAGTAATTGGCTGGCAAGTTCAATCCGCCATGTCCAATTTATTGTATTATGGCTGTCAGGTCCATTCTGACATGTCCATTATTGGATTATGAAGGGCATAGCCCGTGTCAGACTAAGTCAATTCCTTGACCCCGGCTGCACTCGGTGCATGGTGGTCGAATATGGGCTCAGGCTGACTAGGTTGTCCACAAGGGAAAATACAATATTTTAAATAATTATACGGACCTGAAAATTTGGTGAAGAATCCGCAACTATAACAAATAATACCTAAGTCTTCCTTTTGGTGTGTCAAATGTGCTCACAACCTATCTAGAGGATGTTTCATGTAACAATAGAACTCTCCTTTATATAGAATAATATGTGTAGAATTGAAGAAGTCATTATATCAAATTTTATTAAAATGTGTGGAATTTAAGAAGTCATTACATTAAATTTTATAGAAAAGAACGTAATCACTCATTACTATATCATTTGTATGATAATGAAAAGTCAAAAATTTACTATTAAGTGAATACGAATGGTTTATAAATGATATTGATTCTTAAGAATTTATTTAATTAAATATTATTTATTGTTCGTTTTAAGATTTATAAAACAGTAAATAAAATAACCTAATTATTTTTTTCGGGGTTTTACAGCTTCTCCTGATCCCTAATTTCTCCACAATACCTTTACCAAAGGGATTTCCTTGTTCCAGAGTGTCTTAATTTCTCTTGCCAAAATGCGAATCGACTTTTCCTCGTATGTTAAATTTGGTTATAATTCTAAGTCTTTAAAAGTTGTGATTATATGATCTTTGTATCGTACATATTTCTTTACCATTGACACATGGAAAACATTGTGTACTCTAGCTAGGCTTGGTGGTAATGCTAATCTATATGCACAATTTCCAACTCGATCCAGGATTGGGAACGGTCGTATGAATCTTGGTTTCAACTTCCCTGATGTTTTAAATCTGATCACCCTCTTCCGAAGAGATGTCTTTAGGTACACAAACTCCCCAACTTGAAACTCTAGGTCCTTCCTTTGAGTATCAGCATAACTCTTTTGTCGATCCTGCGCTACCTTAAGCCTTTGCTGAATGAGTTTCACCTTTTCAGTTGCTACCCTCACCATCTCTGGCCCGACTATAACCGCTTCGGTAGACTTCAACCACCATGATGGTGATCAGCAGGGCCTACCGTATAAGGCTTCAAATGGTGCCATCCTTATACTGGCCTGGTAAGAGTTATTATAGGTGAATTCAACCAAGTCTAAGTGTTTCTCCCAATCTCCTTCCCAGTCAAGAATGCAAGCTCTTAACAAATCCTCCAAAGTTTGAATGGTCCTCTCACTCTGACCATCAGTTTGAGGATGATATGCTGTACTTAGCTTGATTTGGGTCCCCATAGCTTTTTGGAAATCTTCCCAGAAATGTGAAGTGAATAGGGCAACTCTGTCAGAGACTATCTCTTTTGGAATCCCATGCAGCCTGACAATGTTATTGACATACAATTCTGCTAGGTATTCCGCCGTCTTTGATTTTGTGGGGATGAAATGAGTTGCCTTGGTCAGACTGTCCACCACCAACCCTATGGAGTCATGCTTCTTCTGAGTCCTTGGGAGCTTTGCAATTAAGTCTCATGTGACGCACTCCCATTTCCAGGTTGGTATTTCTAAAGGTTGTAATAGTCCCCCAGGTAGTTGATGTTGGGCTTTGATCTGTTGGTAAGTCTGACACTTGGAATGTAGTTTTTTCCATGCATTTCCACCAGAAAGATGTTTTTTCTGAAGCATGCATGTTGCCAATCTCACTTGATGGAGGTGGGGCACAAACAGAGCCCTAAATGCTTTTTCAGTAATGTCTATCCAGCTCTCCACCTTCATCAGATCGATCTCTCAAATAAATACCTCTGCTCCATTCAACCTGAATTTTTCCACTGTGTAGCGGTCACTATCATCAACCCGTGGTGGCACTACTTGTTGGACTACCGGTTGCACTGCGTTTGGATGCTCGCCTCGCTCGCCCGGGTCTGCTAGCCCTACCCTGTAACGACCCAGCCCAAAGTGCAACGTAATGGGCTAAGTGGACATTCCACCATTTCCTTATGTTTATTTTAATATGCGGTGGAGCGGTGGAGCGATTCCGCTATACTCCAAAACAATGCGGAGGAGGTATCCGCTGTGATCCACACACCCCGGCCGTAGCCCTTATGTGGGGAGGCTACCACTACCGTCTCCAGTGCCAGTGCCTCACACACCCCGGCCGTAGCCTTTTTATGGGGAGGCTATCACTGCACTCCAGTGCGATGGAGGAATCGTTGTGCCTCGCTCACCCCGGCCGTAGCCTTTTTATGGGGCGGCTATCACTACTCCAAAACAATGTCGATGCATTACACAATTTACGCACATAATACGACCCCGTGTCGGACTGAGTCAATTCTTTGACCCCGGTTGCACTCGGTGCATGGTGGTCGAATATGGGCTCAGGCCGACCTAGGCTACCAACAAGGAAAGTACGATGTTCTACCTATTATACGTACCTGACTTGTGATTTCGTCTGACTGTGACCCGTGAACCCTAATCTGAATGAGGGCATAAAATTATACATTAGTATAATTTTATTTTGCATGAACCTACATGCAACTTACATGACTAATATACTATCAATTTTAAATGATGTAATTAGTTCATGTTAGTCTTCATTCCTTATTAAATTTTCAGCAATTCTAATGACAATTAATTATTAACATGTCCATTTACAAAACAACTAAGCAATCGACAAGAACCCCATGCATAAGACGCTGGAGATCTAGCAACTTGGCAGGGTGTCTTCAACAAACCTTGCATGCAAGAATCCTAATGGAAACAAATAAGATGAGGGATGAAATACTCACACAGTAATGGGGAGGTCGCCTGGGACGGAGATGAGGGATGAAATACTCCCTCCTCCTGCATATATATACACTTCAACCATTCCCTCCATTAAATTCTCATACCCCATCATCCATTGGTATTTCCTAGGTTCAACGAGCCCCTTCATTAAATTCTCACACCCCATCATCCATTGGTATTTCCTAGGTTCAACGACCCCTTCATTAAATTCTCACACCCCATCATCCATTCATGAATAGGTATTTTCTAGGTGACCTTAAGTCGAACCATGACCGGTCGACTTGATAACCAACCATATTGGTTCATCTATATTTATTTCATAATATTTAGGTTCGAGTCTTGTAATAAAAATCATGGTTTTTACAATCTCCCCAACTTAGAAATATTTCGTCCCCGAAATATTATAACAGCAAGATGATAAGCATGATTAATTATATCTTCGGGATCTCAGGCTGCTCCTGTTGTTGCTTCAGGGGCTGACGACACTCATTTTGCAGGTGTCCCGTCTTTCCGCAATTGTAGCACCGACGGGGCTCACTGCATAACCCTGAATGCATCTTGTTGCAATTTTTACATAGTCGATACGGAATCTCCTAAAACTTCCTTTTGCGGTTCCCATCGACATTCCGTTGATAGTTCTGCTGCTGGTGTTCTGCAGACCTGTTTTTGCTACTACCCTGGTTGGCATTCTTATGTTGCATAGTAGCCTTCCCCTGTTTCTGTGCACGGACATAGTCGTACACCAACTCATGAGTAGTGGCTGCCTCAATCACTTCGGTTATAGTGCCTCTTGGCGCCGTAGCAACCCTACTCCTCAATTCGGGCTTCAACCCCCAGAAAAATTTGTCTGCTCTGGCTCGGGCAGTTGCCAGACTCCCAGCTGCAAATCTCTCCAATTGCAAGAAATTTTTGCATACTCTCGGACTGAATCATCCCTCTGAGTTAGAGTGGCAAATTCCAGTGCTTTCTTCTGGACAACAGACTCAGGAAAGTATTGTCCATTGAAAGCTGTTACAAATTCCGCCCAAGGAATGGACGAAATCTCCCGTTGATGGAACGCAGTCTTCTCCATGGATTTCCACCAATAGGATGCTTCCTCCTGAAGCATGCATGTTGCCAACCTCACCTGATGGTGATGAGGCACAGAGAGAGCTCTAAATGCTTTCTCAGTAATGTCCAACCAGCTCTCCGCCTTCATTGGATCAGTCCCACCAATGAATACCTCAGCTCCGTTCCTCCGGAATTTCTCTACAGTGTATCGATCACTGTCATCCCCAACTGGCAGTACCACTTGTCGGACTACCGGTGGCACTGGGTTTGGAAGTTCCCCTCGCTCGCCCGGGTCAGCTATCCCTACCCGCTCTTGGGCGCTCCCCTGGTCCCCATTTGGGACACTACTAGGACCCGCAGCCGAATTTGGATCTCCATTCCCTGTTACCAATCCCGGTAATCGCTGCGCTATGTTCTGAATCACAGAACTGGTATTATCTGAAGCCTGCGCAAGTCCCTGTATGGCCGTCAAAATTTGGCCTAACACACTCTCCACATTCGTGTCCGACTGCGCAGCTTGGCTCGACTTCCTTCGGGTGCCTGCCATCTAAAATTTATTCCGTTATGGTTGATTAAAAAAATTTTTTTATGCTTACTTCGGTTTGTTAGTGAGTCCACTAATTCCCTAATGACATACCCCATTGGAGAAAGATAAATATTGGACTCTTCAACAAGGTACTTGAGTCATAAGATGTGAGCTTTTGGGAAACCTGGCTCTGATACCACCTGTAACGACCCAGCGCAAAGTGCAGCGTAATGGGCTAAGTCATTTCTTTAAAATGGGTACCCCGAAAGATAAAGATCTATAGTCCATTCCCACTTATAAACAGGATCTTCACCCAGTAGGTATTAGATGTTGGGACTAAGTTGAGGGATCTCACATGCCCGCCCTTGGCACTTCACGACCACCATCCGGGGTGATTTTGGGACCTGCTGCTGAGTTTGAGGCTCCATTCTCTGCTACCACTCCCGGTAACCACGAAACAATATTCTGAACTACAGAATCTATATTTTCACAAGCCTGCGCTAGTCCCTGTATGGCCATCAGGATCTAGGCCAACACAGCCTTTGTGTTCGAATTTGACTGCGCAAATCGGTTTGACTGTCTACTAGTGCCTGCCATCTGAAACGTTGAAGCATCATGGTTCATTAATGTATTTTTTTATTTCCAGTTATGACTTAGGTTTATTAGCGAATGACATTGTTAATTCAAAACACAACACAGGGGGAAAAGATAATTATTGGACTTTTCAACAAGGCACTTGAGTCATAAAATGTGAGCTAGTGGGAAACCTGGCACTGATACCACATGTAACGACCCGCCATGTTTCGCGATACTGTGTGCCTTAGCTAGCCAGGTGTTACTCAAAATTTAACCAAGCCAACCATATAACGACCGGTCCTAACTGGACTGGGTGTTACTTAAAAGCTTACATGAATAATATGAAAGAAATAAGTCTCGCATTTCTAACTCAAAAGAACTTATGCTTCAAATGACAATGTATGAAATAATCATCCCACAATCTTGGACCGTTTCCCATAGCCACAATTATAACATAAGAAAAGTAAAAAGAGTAGTCCGCTTATTATCTGTTCATCACCTGAGTTGGTAGAAGAACTGCCCAATCGTCTCTTAGTCTTTAGTTCCAGTTGCTAACCTGCGGAGGCAATTCTGCGTTAGTGATTAAACACAAAGTCGTATAATTAAATAAAACAAGTCCATAAACTCCCTATCAATATCTATAATATTGGCTGTTGTGACCATTCCAACATATCCATTTATTAATTCAGATTGGTTCAGTCCGCCATGTCCATCTATTGGTTGATGGGTCAGCCCATCAATGTCCATTACCGGCTGGCAAGTCCAATCCGCCATGTCCGTTATCGGCTGGTGAGTCCAATCCACCATGTCCGTAATTTGCTAGCGAGTCTAATCCGCCATGCCCAATTTATTTGTTAATGGGCCAGTCCATCATGTCCATTACCGGCAGGCAAGTCCAATCCGTCATATCTGTTATCGGCTGGAGGTAATCCACCATGTCCGTAATTAGCTGGCGAGTCCAATCCACCATGTCCAATTTATTGGCTGATGGGTCAGCCCATCATGTCCATTACCGGCGGGCGAGTCCAATCCACCATGTCCATTATCAGCTGGTGAGTCAAATCCACCATGTCCGTAATTGGCTGGCGAGTCCAATCCGCCATGTCCATTATCGGCTGGTGAGTCCAATCCACCATGTCCGTAATTGGCTGGCGAGTCCAATCCGCCATGTTCAATTTATTTGCTGATGGGTCAGTCCATCATGTCCATTACTAGCTGGCGAGTCAAATCCGCCATGTCCGTTATCAGCTCGTGAGTCCACTCCACATGTCCGTAATTGGCTGGCGAGTCCAATCCGCCATGTCCAATTTATTGGATTATGGGCTGTCAGGTCTTTTGTGACATGTCCATTATTGGATTATGAAGGGCGTAGCCCTTGTGGGATTGAGTCAATTCCTTGACCCCGGTTGCACTCGGTGCATGGTGGTCGAATATGGGCTCAGGCTGACAAGGTTGCCCACAAGGGAAAATACAACATTTTAAATAATTATACGGGCCTGAAAATTTGGTGAAGAACCGACAACTATAACAAATAATCTTAAAGTCTTCCCCTTTGTATGTCAAATGTGCTCAAAATCTATCAAGAGGATGTTTTATTTAACAATAGAACTTTTCTTTATATAGAAAAATATGTGTGGAATTATAGAAGTCACTACAAGTAAGTTTTATAAATATGAGTAGAATTTAAGAAGTCACTATATTAAACTTTATATAAAAGAAATGTAATTACTTATTACTATATTTGTGTGAAAACGAATGGTCAAAAACTATGAATGGGTTATAATTGATTAAATATTGATTTCCAAGATTTAATTTAATTAAACAATTGATTCATTTTAAGATTTACAAAATCCTAAATAAAATAACCTAATTATTTTTAGGGTTTTACAATCTCACAACCTTGGAAATTTTCATCCTAGAAAATATAATAAAGTATACGGAGAAAATTACTCATTCATTATCCTATCTTATTCATGTCTTTCTTTATGAGTAAGTATATCTATAGAAGC